>CAEFZP010003220.1:0-7500 GCA_903064625.1 Mallotus villosus
CACACAGGTGAGCAGTAATTTCCCATGGTGCATAGCGGTATGTGCCTCTGTTTCTGACAAGCGGAAAGATTTCTCCTGTCGACTTTTGACACAAATGCTGACACTGCATGGAGAGACTTAACCAAGGAGCTAGTGTGTGAGTGAGTGTGAGTGTGTGAGTGAGTGTGAGTGTGTGAGTGTGTGAGAGTGTGAGTGTGTACGCAATGCGCATAAAGTCTGCAAGAAAGTATCAGAGCCTAAGTGTCGGTGTGTATCACAATGTCCTAAATAAATGGCAAATGTATGTTCTTCTGTGAGAATGTATACACAGGTGGTGTGTGTCTGTGTGTGCATGCCTGTGTGTGTATGTGTGGTGTGTGTGTGTGTGTGTGGTGTGTGTGTGTGTCTCACGCCGTATCTCTCAGCCACCACAGCGTCCAGGCTGCGCTGCTCTCTCTCCGCCTGCTCCTTCATCCTCTGGTAGCTCTTCCTCAGCCAGCTCAGTCCCCCGTCATCTACGATCGCAGCTGGGGAGTCAGAGGGACAAGGAGGGGGGAAGAGGAGTCAGGGGGGAGGACAGGGAGGGGGGCAGGAGAAGAGAGGGAGAGTTGAGGAAGGAGGAGAGCTACAGTTAAACTCCTCTGTGGGAAACCTCTGCTACTTCATTTCACAGGGAGATATCCCGTCATGCACCTGACCGGAGAGACCAGCTGTTTGTGTCTCCCCCGAGTTGGTCTCTAAATAAGGACATTTCACATCAAAGATCCAGATTGATTCCATACAGAGACCCTGCCACACAGCTGATAATCAGGGGACGTTTAGAATGATCCACTGCAGTTGTTAGTGAAACAAACTGTCTTATCGTGTGTGTAAGTACACACACACACACTTTCCCCAAACATACCTCTCTATGACCCCCAATCAATCAAATGCAGCATGATGAGGTAAACACTATTCCCTGCTGGCATATAATTTACAGAGATGAATGCAAGTGTGTGTGTGTGTGCATGATGTAAGTGTGTGTGTGTGTGTGTGTGTGTGTGTGTATGATGTGTGTGTGTGTGGTGGTACTTCAGTGTGCTTATTATGCCATGCTGTTGGAGAGGCTTACCGGAGAGACATACCTTCTCCTGGGGAAGAAAATAACACACGCACACACACACACACAGGGTCACGCACACACACACACAGGGTCACACACGCACACTCACACACACACACACACACACACACACACACACACACACACACACACACAGCTGTCAGCTTAGGGCCTCTCTCTCCTTTGTCTCTCTCTTTGCTCTCTCCTTCCTGCATCAGCCTCTCTAAATCCTGAGTCAGTCTCTTTTCAGTCTCTTTCACCAACACAACTTTTTATTTTATCTGCACTCTCCTCCTGTCAGTTCACTTTAGAGCTCAGCTCTCTCTCTCCTCTCTCTCTCTCCCCTCGCTCTATCACTCTCTATCCATCGCTCTCTCTCTCTACTCTCCTCTCTCTCCTCTCCTCTCTCTCCTCTCTCTCCTCCTTCCACCATTTGCAATCATGCACATCCTCCCTCCATTCACCCCCTTTCTTCTCCACTTGTCCCCGCCCCGCCCCGCCCCCCTCACCTCCCGCCCCCCTTGCCCCCCCTCCCTTGCCTCCCTGCCTCCCCGACCCCCCTCACCCCCCCCCCTCGCCTCTGTAATACGGGGACAGATTTACAGCGAGGGTCGGGAGGTTGGCAGTGCATCAAGCTACTCTGGCCGTTTAAGTGTGTGTGTAAAGAACACCATCTCTAAAAACAGGAGATAAGCAGCCCTGTCGGCTGTGCAGAGGGGGGTTATGGGTAAAGGAGTTCAGCAGGTTAGGGGTGCAGAGGCAGTAAACATTAATCTTAAAGAGAGAGAGCGAGCGTGAGGGATGGGATGTGAGATCAAAAGTTGAAATGGGTCTCTACATTTCAAAGAGGTGAGGGTACGCGGAGTGTTTAGTGTACAGGGAGGAGACGAGGGCTGGGACCACTTTAAATAGGAGGAGGGAGTGAGGGGGTGGGGTGAGGGAGGAGGTGAGGGAGGGAGGGGGTGAGGGAGTGAGGGGGGGAGGGGAGTGAGGGAGTGGGGGGGACGAAGGGGAGGATGGAGCGAAAGAGAAGAGCCTGGAGAAAATGTAAGGGGTAGTTCTGAAAGCAGCCAGAATGGCTTTGAACTGTTCGGGGCCCTCAGGGTTGAGTTACGTTTCAGGACAGGGTGTTTACCTTTCTGTACTGCAGTGTTGGTATTGGCCTCTGTGGGCAGGCCCTTACCCCCGTCCTTCCAGAAGGGGTTTAGCTCTAACTTGTGGAGGCCAGCCTGGGAAAAACACACACAACATGCTCAAGTCATGTCAGTCCTTGTCTTTCATTCAAATACCACCCACAGACACACACACAGACACACCCATAGACACACACACACAGACACACCCACAGACACACACCCATAGACACACCCATAGACACACCCACAGACACACACACACAGACACACCCATAGACACACACACACCCACAGACACACCCACAGACACACCCACAGACACACCCACAGACACACCCACAGACACCCCCACACAAACACCCCACACAAAACACCCACCTGTTCCACGAGACGTTCCTTCTCTTTCTGCTCCTCTTTCAGCCTCTCCTTTTCCGCCCTCTTCTCAGTGGTGGACGTGGTTTTCATCGTCAGGAAGTCAAAGGTCATCCACTCATCTCTCTGCAACGTGGAGGGGCGGGGGGGGTGGAGGGGGGGACAGGGGGGGGGTGGAGGGGCGGGGGGGGTGGAGGGGGGACAGGGGGGGGGTGGAGGGGCGGGGGGGGTGGAGGGGGGGACAGGGGGGGGTGGAGGGGCGGGGGGGTGGAGGGGGGACAGGGGGGGGGTGGACGGAGGGGCGGGGGGGGTGAACGGAGGGAAAAAGATGATCATCAGTGGGAGAAGAGACAAAGAGAAGGAGAATGCAGAGAGGAACCCACCAGTCAGGAGACGAGGGGGGGCCGGGGGGCATCGGAGCACAGCTAATCAATGATCAATATCAGTCTTCAAAATACTCTGACCTCTATAGAAACCTAGTTATCTTGGGTCAGAACTCCCGAGTACAACACTGATCGATGCGCATTGAACCACACTAATGCACCCAACTGTGTGTGTGTGTGTGTGTGTGTGTGTGTGTGTGTGTGTGTGTGTGTGTGTGTGTGTGTGTGTGTGTGTGTGTACTCTGGGATGCACAATAAGCTGAGATCCACACAGGTTGACTTGTATTGGAACTATGATGAGGCTTACTTAACTGGCTGTGTGTTTTTCTGTATTTGTTTGCATCAGTGACAGTCTCACTGACGAGGGATTGGGGACAGAGACCTATTTTCTTTTTTTGTGGAGGCACATCAAACACACACACGGTCCAACCCACCTGGTTGTTTGTGGCTGGGATAGAGGTGCTCTCTGTGGGCTTGGCGTCAGTAGGAATCTTCCAGGCTTTGACTGGGGCCTCTGTCTGGGCCCCAGACTCCACCCACTCGTCCTCAGAATCCTGTCAGGGGAGAGAGAGAACGTCAACACCAGAGCGCTTATTAACTGTGTGGCGGATGGATACATTTGGTAATGAGTGTGATGAGGTCTGACCGCTGAGCTGTTGCTGGACACATCACCCCCCACTGTGTTCTTCTTCTCTTTCTTCTCCTTTTTCTTCTTCTCCTTCTTGCTCTTTTTCGACTTCTTCTCTTTCTTCTTCTTGCTCTTTCCGGAGACCTCCTGCGGTGTGTGTGTGTGTGAAGGGGGAGGAGGGTTAAGGGTTAAGTAAATCAATGTTTTGCCTGGTCTACTTTCTCTCAGCTATCGCGGATGGTTCCGTTGTCCGATGGGAACCGAGGTGGAGGGGTTGCCACGGTGACGTCCTAGTTGACCTCACCTGCTCTATCTCCTGCAGTCTGAGGTTAGGGTTAGTGCCACGGTGCCTTGGTAATTGACCTCACCTGCTCTATCTCCTGCAGTCTGAGGTCCACTTCAGGCAGCATCCATGTGTCTTCCCCTCTCTGCCTCTTCAGTTCCTTCTTCCTCTCCTCCCTCTCATACTGCTGCTTGGCCTGGGGAGAAGAGGGAGGGGGGCAGGTTAGTACAGGGCTGTTTCCTCAGCACTTTGTCTCTTTGTCTCCTTTCTACAACTATCAATCTTCCTTTTTGCCCCTAAAACACAAAAGGACGCTCGTTTCCGTTAGAAGGCGCTACAAAGCACCTTGTCATGCACACACGCACGCACTCTGTGAAAGAGTGTGATCTTTGTGTGTTTGATGAAGCAATGTTAACACAGGTGCTTCGGTGATAACAGACATCATAGCGTAACAAGACGGGTCTATGAATACGTGTGTGTGTGCGTGTGTGTACAACATTGTAACAATCGCCTTGGCTAACCTCTCCCAGTGCTACAAAGATGACAAAGTACGTCAGTAAGCGTGTGTGTGCACGTGTGTGTGTGCTTGCAACTGCATCATAGCTGCTATCTTCCTTCAGCAGTGTTTGTCCTGCGATCAGTCTCCTAGTCTGGAGCCGAACTCATGATTACCTCAATTATTCTATCTCACATCCTGTCTCTTTGACACAGACACGAGCCAATTTACTCACACGTTAGACTGAGGGGACACTGTGTGACAGGAAGTAGCTAGAATCAATACATTAGACGTATCGGACTAGCTAGTTAGCTAGTTAGCATTTTAGCTACTCCATAGCACCTTGCCTAGTAAGCTAAGATAGACCTTACACCCTCTCGCATTACACGCGAAAGCCAGAATATATATAGAAACAGAACCAATACCTTTTCAAGAACCTCTTGTCTGGCTTTACGCTTATATTCCTTCTTATCCTCGATGTTGTTAGCGCTTTCAAAACTAGCTCCGAACGCTGCCATGTTGTTTTGCTGTAAACCGAGCTTTGGTGTCGTAAAACGTCCTTACTCATAACCCTGTTTCTGGGGTAATGTAGTTTATTTGTTAGCCTTGGAACCAGAGGCTAACAATCCATAGGGTTAGTGCACATTCTCGGGGTGGGAATTGTGACATATGTCTATGGAAGCAAATCAGTGGCATAATGTTTTGAATTTTAAAAGGCATCGAATACTTAATATTGAAATTTAAACAGCACTGAATTTCAATATTAAGTATTCGATGCCTTTTAAAATTCAAAACATTATGCCACTGATTTGCTTCCATATATGTCCGACCAGTAGGCTACTGATCCATGGAGCCTCATTGTAACCCGTAGGCTATTGTAAACAGAGATAATCATTAAGAGCAGTTAAGATAATCTCCAATGGGGACCTCACATTTTGCAACACCGATTCGCATTGCCTGAAATTGCTATGCAGCTCGTACATCAACATCTTATGTCCTACGTCTTAAGGGCCCAAATCTGCCAGCAATGCTACTGACAAATGCCATTTGACCCTGACAATACACGTCCCGTCTGAGCCTAAACAGAATCTAAGTGCATTACTGTAGGATCAATACTCGGTGGGTAGGCACATCTTGCCTTAAGCAATTTTCTAAAATGTCAAGTGCCTTTCTGTAGCCAGGCACAATCGCAGCGGCACATCGATCGATAGAGAAAACACTGGGCGCTTTGGAACCAGCCGCGGCCGCCTGCCTGTAACCACACTGACAGGCCAGCTCGCATTTCATTCCCGATGGACCGAGGCAGCCCAGGGGTAATTTACCGGGAGCCGTTCCCCAATTATCGAAGGGGCTCACCGCATAACGGCCTCACGCTCACCGCATAACGGCCTCACGCTCACCGCATAACGGCCTCCTCGCCAGTCGGCATCAAGACGCTATTCTCCTGGGATTCATTCCGTCTTTACTGCGCCTCTTCAAACTTACCCTGTGAATGTGTGTGTGTGTGTGTGTGTGTGTGTGTTCTCTTCCAGGTGTTGTCAACAGAGAGCCAGTCTACCCAAATGGACAAGTGCCATACGAGTTTATAGCAATAAAGATGAAAATGGTAGGTAGAGAGGCAAAGAGACACAAAAGGTGCTTATCTCTCTTTAATCTTGCTTCTGGCAGACTACAGAACGAAAGAAGATAGCACCAACGCTAACACCAGACAGACTGAACGTGTCGAAGCTTTAAATGAATGCACAACACCTGAACATTTAATCCCCTCCACATTTATTTGAAGGACGTGTACTCTTTCCAAGTTTCTCCAATCAGCAAAGTAATCAGTGACGATAAAACACATCATTAGGCCACATCATTGTCTTTCTCTGACAAGCACTGGCACATGTTCGCAAATTCAATTGGATGAAAAAACTTTATTTATACCCCCTAGGGGACAGCACAGTCTCTGGGAGGCGTTCTCCATCAGTCCTGGTATTAGCAGTCTCCAGAAGTCTTCTCCAGTATGACACACCAGTTCCCCTGGTCATGGTAGCTACTCTCCACCCTCACTCCTCTCACCTTGCCACACAGCCCCTCCAGCTCCCCCTGCTGGAAGACGTGGTAAAAGCGGTGGAAGACAGGCCCGGTCTTTGGGCTGGGGTCATGCTTGGGGTCAGGGCTGGAGACCGAGGCCTGGAGGTCAGCATTAGAACAGGACTCAGGAGTATTTCTGGGTCCTCCTCCTCCCCCACCCTCCCCCTTGACACCCTCTTTCCTCCTCCTTTCCTCCCCTCCCCCCTTCAGGTGCCAGGGGACAAGCAGGTCCTGGGAGTTGAAGGCGGTGCGGTTGGTGTGGACACTCAACTTGGTAGAACTCTCTTTCCCAGGAGACACCTGGGCGGAGGCTGAAGGGTCCTCCGTACCAGCAGGGGGCTCTCTGCAGTCCTGGCCATTGCCTGAGTCCACCATGGAGGCGTCCGTGGCGGTGCCTGTAGGACCTGGGGCTCTCGGAGGTACTTGGGACCTCTGCTTGTTGTGCTCTTGCTCCAGAGCCCAGACGTAGATCAGGGCCTTTCCTCCCGGCTTCAACAGCCTGGGTGAGCTCCCTCACCGCCGACAACCTCCGCTCCTACACACAACACACACACACACACACACACACACACACAACACACACACACACACACACACACACACACACACACACACACACACACACACACACACACACACACACACACACACACACACACACACACCACACACACACCACACACACACACACACACACACAGCAGGAAACACATCATTAATACACACACACACACACAACACACACACACATAGCAGGAAACACATCATAAATACACACACACACACACACACCACACACACACACACACACACACACACACACACCACACACACACACACACACACACAACACACACACACACACACACACACACTAGGAAACACATCATTAAATACACACACACACACACACACACCACACACACAGCAGAAAACACATCATTAAATACACACACACACACACACACACACACAACCAAACACTCATCATTAACGACACACACGTCCATCATTAACCACACACCACACACACACACACACACAG
>CAEFZP010003222.1:0-12940 GCA_903064625.1 Mallotus villosus
GTTTTCGTTCCGTTGGGTGTTAGGAGCGTGTTCGTCTGTTCAGGCGAGTGGTTCGTGTCTTTGTCAGGAATCGTGTTCGTTATATGGTCGGCGAAGTGTTAGTTATTGGTCGCGGGAGTTGTTAGTTCTTGGTTTATTGCGGCGCTGTCTTTCTTGTCTAGGCAGAGTTGTTCGTTCTTCGTATCGGCGCCGTGTTCTTCTTGGTCCGAGATTGTCGTTAATGTTCCGCGCGTGTGCTTATTGTCGGCCCGTAGTTCGTTCTTGGTTACAGCGCGTGTTTAGTTCTATTGTCCGCGTGTTCGTTAGTTTCGTCGCGTGTTCTTCGTTCTTGGTCAGACAGTGTTCGTTTGTTGGTTCGGCGCGTGTATTTGTTCTTGGTCGCGCGTGTTCGTATATTTGGTTCGGAGAGTGTTCGTTCTTGGTTTCGGCGCCTGTTTAGTTCTTGGTCCACGCGCGATGTTAGTTTTGGTCCAGCCCTTGTTCTTCTTGGCTCGGCAGACGTTTTCGTTTCTTGGTCGCGCAGTGTTTTCTTGGTCCGGCGCGGTTTCGTTATTGGTTCTGCCGCCGGATTAGGTTCTGGTTCGAGCAGTGTTCGTTATTGTACCGCCTGTTAGTTCTTGTAATGATCACGTGTTATCGATTTCTCCGGTTCGGCGCGTGTTTCGTTCTTGGTTCGGAGAACGGGTTTAGGTTTTTGTTAGGCGAGTGGTCGTTATTGGTAGACCAGACTGTTTAGTTATTGGTTAGGAGAGTGTGTTACTCTTCTTTGAGAGGATCAGCTGCTTATTTGTAGGCGAGTTGTTAGTTCTTGGTTCGGGTTTGTTTTGGTACGGGAGCGATGTTCTTATGGGTAAGAGACGCTGTTAGTCATTGTTCGGAGAACGTGTTAGTTATGGCGTAAGAGCAATGTTGGTTTTTGGTTATGAGAAGTGTTCGTTATTGGTAGGAGAGTGTTAGTTCTTGGTACGCGAGTTCTTACGTTCTTGGTTAGGAATGTTATCGTTATTAGGTTCGGCAGAGTAGTAGTTAATTGGTTGGCGCGTGTTAGTTCTTGGTAGGGAAGTGTTAGTTATTGTTTAGAAGTGGTGGTTATTGTTAGGAGCGTGTTAGTCTTGGGTAATAGCGCCGATGTTTCTTTTTGGTAGGGAGAGGTTCTTTCTTGGTTCGTCGCGTGTTCGTTATTGGCGTAAGAGATGTTAGTTATTGGTCGGCAGCGCATTTTGTTAGTATATTGGTTCGGCGCGTGTTCGTTCTCTTGGTAGGAGCGTGTTAGTTCTGTAGCGAGTGTTAGGTCTTTGGTTAGTCGAGTGTATCGTTTATTTGTCCGGCGAGGTTTCGTTCTTGTGTGCAGAGTGTTCGTGTCTTGTTAGGAGAGTCGTTAGTTTATTGGTAGCAAGGTATTATTCTTGTTAGGGCGTGGTCGTTCTTGGTCCCGCTTCTATTGTCGTTCTTGTGATGGGACGTGTTCGTTTTGGTCCTCTCGTTTTACAGTTTTTGCTGGTTCGGAGCGTGTTGTTATTGGTCGGAAGTGTTCGTTATTGGTTACCGCGAGTGTTCGTTCTTCGGGCAGCGAGTGTTCTTTCGTTCTTGGTTCGGCCGCGTGTTCGGTTCTTGGTCCGCGACAGTTTTCGTTTTTGGTTAGTGCGCGTGTTTTGTTCTTTGGCTCCCCGCTGTTCGTTTTTGGTTACGCGCGATGTCTTGTTTTGGTTCGCGGTTTTCGTTCATGGTCACGAGTGTTCGCGTTCTTGGTCCGCGCAGTGTTCGTTCTTGGTAACGGACGAGTGTTCTTTCTTGGTCGCGCCGGGTTCGTTTCTTGGTCGGAGGGTTCCTTCATAATTGTCGGAGCTGTTAGTTCTTGTTGGCGAGTCGTTCGTTATTGGTCAGGCGCGTGATTCGTATTATTGGTCCCAGAGTGGTTGTTACTTGGTCAGAGCAGTGTGCGTTTATTGGTAGGAGAGTGTTTAGTTCTTGGTTACGGAGAAGTTTTCGTTTTGGTTCTGACGCGTGTTCGTTCTCTTGGTTCGGCGAGTGTTCGTTCATTGGTCTGGCGCGTTTCTTTCGTTATTGGTTCGGCGCGTGTTCCTTTCTTGGTCGGCCGCAGTGTATCCTTCTTGGTCAGGATGCGTGTTCGGATTCTTGTTTAGGAGCGTGTTACAGTTCTTGGTACGTCAGCGTGTTCGTTCTTGGTACGGCGCGTGTTAGTTCTTGTTAGGCGCGTGTCGTTATTGGTAGAGAATGTTGGTTTTTGGTTCGCGAGTAGTTGTATATTGTCGGCCTGTTCGTCTCTTGGTCCGCGGGTGTTCGCTTCTTGCGTTCGGCGCCTTTTGTTTATTGGTTGAGCGATTAGTTTCTTGTTGGACGTGTTTCGTTATTGGGTCGGCGCGTGGTTTTTTGGTCTGCGTCGTTGTTCGTTCTTGGGTTCTGAGAGTGTGTCGTTATGTCGGCGATGTTTCGTTACTAGGTTCAGCTGGTTCGTTTATTGGTTCGGCGCGTAGTTTAGTTATTGGCTCCTCGCAGTGTTCGTTTCTTGTCGGCGCATGTTCGATTCTTGGTCTGGCGCAGTTGTTCGTTATGTGGATTCGGCGCGTGGGTTCGTTATTGGTCGCGGGCGTGTTCGTTATTGGTCGCGGTGTTTCGTTATGGGTTTGCAGAGTGGTTCGTTATTGGTCAGGCAGCCCATTGGTTCGTTTTGTTCGAGCGCTGTTCGTTTATTGTCGGCGAGTGTTCTCTCTTGTTCGGACCGTGTTCTTTCATTGATTCGGAGACGCTCTTAGTTCATTGTCAGGCGCGTGTCGTTCTTGCCATAGGAGCCTTGTTCTTTCTATGGTTCGGCGAGTGTTTCGTTCTTGGTCGGCGCGTGTTCTTTTGGTTCGGAGCGTGTTCGTCTGGTTCGGCGGAGAGTGTTACCTTTATTGTTAGGAGGTTTACGTTCTTGGTTTAGCACCAGTTTAGTTATGTCAGACAGCAGTCTTAGTTTGGTACCTGCGGTTCTCGTTCTTGGTCAGTCTCGTGTTCGTTCTTGGTAGGAGAGTGTAGTATTGGTTCGGCAGCGTGTTTCGTTCTTTTTTCGGAAGTGGTTCAGCTTATTGGTACGGAAAGCGTTAGTTCTTGGTACGAAGTGTTCCCTTCTTGGTAGGCAGGAGTGTTAGTTTATTGGTAGCGAGTGTTAGTTCTTGGTTATCGAGCGTGTTAGTTTCTTGGTTAAGATAGTGTCAGTTATTGTTAGGAAGACCGCTGTTATTTCTTGGTAAGCGCATGGTTTGTTTTTGGTTCTGGCCGCGTGTTAGTTTCTTGGTCGGCGCGTGTTAGTGTTGTCGCGAGTGTTATTTCCTCTGGTTCGGAGAGTGTTAGTTACTTGTTCGGCGCGGCTTATTTATTGGTTGGCGCCGTGTTATAGTTCTTGGTACGGAGAGTGTTCGTTATGGTTTAGGGAGTGGTTACTTCTTGGTAGAGAGTGTTCCTTATTGGTCGGAGAGTGTTCGTTATGGGTTAGGCGAGTGTTAGTTTCTTGTCAGGACCGCTTGTTGTTCTTGGTACGCGAGTGTTCATTCGTTGTTAGCGAGGTTCGTTTATGGTACGAGACTGTTGGTTTTTTGGTCTCGGCCTTGTTCGTTCCTTGTCGGCGAATGTTAGTTATTGTCGCGGCAAGGGTTCGTATCTTTGGGTTCGGCGCGGGGGGGGTGGGGGGGGGTGCTTCGTTTATTGGTTCGGCGCGTATTCAGTGTATCTATTGTTGGCGCTTGTTCGTTCTTGTTCAGCGCGGTTAGTTCTTGTTCTGGGGCGCGTGTCTGTTACTTGGTTCGGCGAGTGTTTCGGTTGGGTCGGGCGCGGTGAGTTACTTGGTCGGCGCAGTTTTCGTTTCATTGGTTCGCGAGCGGTGTCGTTCTTGAGTCGTCGCTTGTTCGTTCTTGGTCTGACGCTTGCTTTACTTGGTTCGAGATTTTGTTATTGGTAGCGCTGTTGTTCTTGGTCGGCTCTTGTCGAGTTAATAGGTTTAGAAGAGCTGTTACGCTTCTTGCGTCCAGGACGTGTCGTCTTATTGTTCGCGAGTGTTCTTCCTTGGTAGAATAGCTTAGTTATTTGTCGAAACGGT
The DNA here is from genome assembly GCA_903064625.1 of Mallotus villosus. Lineage (NCBI taxonomy): Eukaryota > Metazoa > Chordata > Actinopteri > Osmeriformes > Salangidae > Mallotus > Mallotus villosus. The sequence continues at coordinate 4,094 of CAEFZP010003222.1, forward strand.
GTTCCGTTATTGGTTAGGAAAGTGTTATTATGGGTAGCAGCGTAGGTCCGTTATTGTTAGGCAGAGTTTTTCGTTCTTGGTCCTAGAGTTTTAGTTTTTGGTTAGGCCGAGTGTTGTTATGGTAGGAACGTGTGAGACGTTCTTGGTTACTCGCGTGTTCGTTTCTTGGTCAGCGATTGTTCTTTCTTGTTAGGCTCGTGTTAGTTTCTTGGTACGAGAGTGTTCGTTTATTGGTTAGGCGAGCGTTTTATGTTTATTGGTACGAGAGTGTTCGTTTTTTGTTAGGCAAGTGTTCTTTATTGGTTCAGTCGCGTGTTTAGTTTCTTGGTCAGAGAGTGTTCGTTTATTGGTACGAGAGTGTTAGTTTATTGTAGGCGACGTGGTTCGTTCTTGGTCTCCTTGTTAGATTCTTTGTCCGTCGCAGTGTCCCATTCTTGTAGCGCGTGTTTGTTATTGTTCGGCGGTGCTTGTTCTTGAGCGGAGCGGGCAAGTGTTCGTTCTTGGTCCCCTCGTGTTATTTTTCTTGGTCGTACTCTATGTTAGTCTATTGTTCGGAGAATTTTTGTTTACGGTTAGGAGAGATGTTCGTTCTATCTGTTTTCGGAGAGTGTTAGTTTATCTTGGTAGGCGCCGTGGTTCGTTTTGGTCGGAGCGTGTTAGTTCTTGTTTAGGCGCGTTTTACTTATTAGGTATGAGAGTGTTACTTAAGGGTAGGTAGAAGTGTTCGTTTATTGTTAGGCAGAGTTTAGTTCTTGGTAAACGCATGTTGGTTCTTTGGTACTCGATCCGTTTTGTTACTATGGTCGGCGCTGTTCGTCTTCTTGTTGTCCCGCGCGTGTTTCGTTCTTGGTGCGGCGCGTGCTTAGTTATTGGTTCGCGCAGTCTTAGTTATTGGTCGGCTAGAGTGTTAGTTCTTGGTCGGAAGTCCGAGATGTTCGTCTATTGGTCGGCGCGTGTTCCTTCGTGGTCGGAGAGATGTTCCTTATCTGGAGGATCGTGGTTAGTTATTGGGTCGAGCGTGTTCGTTCATAGTGGTGTCAGGCGCGTGTTTCGTTCTATGTCGTCGCAGTCGTTCGTTTCTTGGTCTGGCGCAGTGTTCGTTCTTGGTCGGCTCGTGTTCGTTCTTGGTCGGCGCGTGTTCGTTCTTGGTCGTCGTGCTCGTGTTCGTTCTTGTTTCGGCGCGTGTTCGTTCTTGGTCGGCGCGGTTCTTTCTTGTGCGCGTGTTCGTTTCTTGGTTCGGCGCGTGTTCGTTCTTGGTCGGCGCGTGTGTCGTTCTGTGTCGCGCGTGTTCGTTCTTGGTTCGCGCGTGTTCGTTCTTGGTTCGGCGCGTGTTTCGTTCTTGGTCGCGCGTGTTTCGTTCTTGGTTCGCGCGTGTTCGTTCTTGGTCGGCGCGTGTTCGTTCTTGGTCGCGCGTGTTCGTTCTTGGTCGCGCGTGTTCGTTCTTGGTCGGCGCGTGTTTCGTTCTTGGTTCGGCGCGTGTTCGTTCTTGGTCGCGCGTGTTCGTTCTTGGTCGGCGCGTGTTCGTTCTTGGTCGGCGCGTGTTCGTTCTTGGTTCTGCGCGTGTTCGTTCTTGGTCGGCGCGTGTTCGTTTCTTGGTCGGCGCGTGTTCGTTCTTGGTCGGCGCGTGTTCGTTCTTGGTTCGGCGCGTGTTCGTTCGTTCTTGGTCGCGCGTGTTCGTTCTTGGTCGGCGCGTGTTCTTCGTCTCCGTTGTTCTTGGTCGCGTGTTCGTTCTTGGTTCGGCGCGTGTTCGTTTTGTGGTTCGGCGCGTGTTCGTTCTTGGTTCGGCGCGTGTTCGTTTCTTGGTTCGCGCGTCCTTCGTTCTTGTTCGGCCGTGTTCGTTCTCTGGTTCGCGCGTTGTTGCGTTCTGGCTCAGCGAGTGTTATCCTTGTTCGAAGTTTTAGTGCTTTTCAGTAGCGGTTGTTCTTGAGAGCGTGTTCTTATTGTAGGAGCGTGTTAGTTCTTGGTGGCCAGTGTTCGTTATTGGTTAGGAGAGGTTCGTTATTGGGACGAGAGCGTAGTTTCTTGTTTAGAGAGTGGTAGTTATTGGTAAGACCGAGTTAGTATTTGGGTTGAGAGTGTTAGTTTCTTGGATCCGCGAGTGGTTCGTTCTTGTAGGACCGTGTAGTTATTGTTCGCGCGGTTTTTCGTTATTGGTTCGCGACGTCTTAGTTTATTGTTTGGCGAGGGTTCGTTATGTCGAAACGTTTAGTATCTTGGTCGGAGCGTGTTCCGTTTATTGGTCTGCGCGTTTTCGTTCTTGGTTCGGCAGTGTCCGTTTCTTGGTTCGGCGTGTTCGTTCTTGGTCGGAGCGTAGTTTTAGTTCTTGGTCTGAAGTGTTAGTTCTTGGGTTAGGAAGAGTGTTAAGTGTATTGAGTTAGGAAGTTTTTCTTATTGGTAGAGATTGTTCGTTATTGGTTCGGCGCTTGTTCGTTATTGGTCCAGCGACTGTTCGTTATGAAGGACAGACGTGTCGTTCTTGTTTAGGGCGCGTGTTAGTTATATGGTAGGAAGAGTGTTCGTTCTTGGTTCGGGAGATGTTCGTTATTGGTTCGGCTCGTGTTTCCTTCATTGGTAGGCGCGTGTCGTTATTGGTCGGAGACGGGTTATTTATTGGTAGGAGAGTGTTACTTATTGGTCTGATATGTTCGTATTGTCGGAGAGTGGTTTAGTTCTTGGTTGATGAGAGTGTTCGTTAGGGTAGGCAGAGTCTTCGTTCTGGTCCCGCGTGTTAGATTTCTTGGTCCGCGCGTTTTTGGCTTCTTGGTCCGTCTCGTGTTCGTTCTATGTTTCGGCCCGTGTTCGTTTTCTTGGTTTCGGATCGTGTTAGTTTATGCTCCGGCGCAGGGCTTGTTCTTGTTTTGCGACCGTTTTCGTTCGTGTTCGGCGCGTGTTTTCGTTTCTTGGTCGCGCGTGGGTCTTCTGTCGGACCGCGTCGTTCTGGTCTGCGCGTGTTCGTTTCTTGGTCGCGCGTGTTCGTTCTGGTTCGGCGCGTGTTCGTTCTTGGGGTTCGTTCTTGTCGGCGCGTGTTCGTTCTTGGTCGGCGCGTGTTCGTTCTTGGTTCGGCGCGTGTTCGTTTCTTGGTCGCGCGTGTTCGTTCTTGGTCGGCGCGTGTTCGTTCTTGGTCGGCGCGTGTTCGTTCTTGGTTCGGCGCGGGTTCGTTCTTGGTCGCGCGTGTTCGTTCTTGGTTCGGCGCGTGTTCGTTTCTTGGTCGGCGCGTGTCGTTCTTGGTTCGGCGCGTGTTCGTTCTTGGTTCGGCGCGTGTTCGTTCTTGGTCGGCGCGTGTTCGTTCTTGGTCGGCGCGTGTTCGTTCTTGGTCGGCGCGTGTTCGTTCTTGGTCGGCGCGTGTTCGTTCTTGGTCCGCGCGTGTTCGTTCTTGGTCGGCGCGTGTTCGTTCTTGGTCGGCGCGTGTTCGTTCTTGGTCGGCGCGTGTTCGTTCTTGTGGTACGCGTGTTCGTTTCTGGTCGGCGCGTGTTCGTTCTCTGGTCGGCGCGTGTTCGTTCTTGTCTCGGCGCGTGTTCGTTCTTGTTCGGCGCGTGTTCGTTCTTGTCCGCGCGTGTTCGTTCTTGTCGGCGCGTGTTCGTTCTTGGTCGGACGCGTGTTCGTTATTGGTCGGCTCGTGTTCGTTCTTGGTCGAGCGTGTTCGTTCTTGTCGGCGCGTGTTCGTTTTTGTAGACGAGTGTTAGTTCTTGGTAGGCGACGTGTGAGTTTCTGTTAGTAGAGTGGTTAGTTATTGTCGGAGCGTGTTAGTTCTTGGTACACGGTGCGTGTTGGCGTTTCAGTTACTTGCAGGGCTGTTAGTTTCTTGGTTCGGCGCGTTTCGTTATTGTGGCTGCGTGTTCGTTCTTGTCGGCGCAGTGTTAGTTTTGGTCGCGCGTGTTCGTTCTTGTTCGGCGCGTTTCGTTCTTGGTCGGCGCGTGTTCGTTCTTGGTTCGGCGCGTGTTGTTTTTCTTGGTTGGCGCTGTTCGTTCTTGGTCGGCGCGTGTTCGTTCTTGTCCGTCCGTGTTCGTTCTTGGTCGGCGCGTTGTTCGTTTCTTGGTTCGGCGCGGCGCGTGTTCGTTCTTGGTAGACCTGTTCGTTTTGGTAGGCGAGGTTCGTTCTTGGTAAGAGAGATGTTCAGTTATTGTATCGGCGGTGGTCGTTCATTGGTTCAGAGAGTATTAGTTACCTTGGTTGGAGAGGTGTTTCGTTCTTGTTCGCCGCGTGTTCGTTTGACTTGGTCGCGCGTGTTCGGTTCTTGGTCGGACGCGTGTTCGTTCTTGGTCGGCACGAGTTTAGTTCTCTGGTTAGAGAGTGTTTTTTATTGGTCCGCGCGTGTCCGTTCTTGGTTCTGCGTGATTCTTCTTGGTACAGCGCGTTTTCGTTTTGTGTTAGGCTCGTGTTAGTTTCTTGGTAGCCAGTGTTCGTTCTTGGTAGGCGCTTGTTCGGATCTTGGTCAGCGCGTGTTGTACTTGTTCGCGCGTGTTCGTTATTGTCCGCGCGTGTTCGTTTTTTGGTTCGGCCGTGTTCTTTCTTGGTTCGCGCTTGTTCGTTCTTGGTCCCGCGCGCTGTTCGTTCGTGGTCGGCCGCTGTTCGTTCTTGGTCGGCGCGTGATTTCCTTCTTGTCGCGCGTGTTCGTTCTTGGCCGCGCGTGTTCGTTCTTGTTCGGGGCCGCGTTTTCGTCTTCTTGGTCCTCGCGTGTTGGTTAATTATGTTCAGCGCTTGTTCGTTTTGCGGCCGTTATTCGTTCTTAAGTCCGCGCGTGTTCGTTCTTGGTTGGAGAGTGTGTTATTGGTTCGGCCGTCTTAGTATTGGTTGGAGCGTGTTCGTTCATTGTGTAGTCGAGTGTTCGTTACTTGGTCGCGCTGTTAGTTCTTGGTTCGGCGCGTGGTTCTTCATTGGTTCGGGCCGTGTTAGTTCATGGTCGGCGCGTCCCGTCGGTTCCTGTGGGTCGAGCGTGGTCTTTATTGGTACGCGTGGTTTGTTTTTGGTCTGCGCGTGTCGTTTTATTGTTCGGCCGGTTCTTTATTGGTCGGCGCGTGTTAGTTCTTGCTCCGGCTCGTGTTATCGTCTTGTTTCGGCGCCATTTTACGTCTTGTTCGTCGCGGAGATTCGTTTTTGTCGGCGCGTGTTCGTTTCCTTGGTCTGCGCGCAGTTCGTTCTTGGTATGCCCGTGTTGTTCTTGGTTGGCCGCGTTTTCGTTCATTGGTAGCGCGTGTTAGTTCTTGTTGGCGCGTGTTCTTTCTTGGTCCGCCCCGTGTATTCGTTTGTGGTTCGGCGCGTGTTCTTTCTTGGTCCCGCGTGTTCGTTATCTTGGTCGGCGCAGTGTTTCGTTTTGTTCGGCGCTTTAGTTTCTTGGTTCGGCGCGTATCTTCGTGTTGTTGGCGCGGGTATTTCCTCTGTTCGCCGCGTGTTTCGTTCTTGGTCGGCGCGTGTTCGTTCTTGGTCGGCCGTGTTCAACTTCTCCTTGTTCGGAGCGTGTTCGTTCTTGGTTTCGGCAGCGTGTTCGTTCTTGGTTCGGCGCGTTTCGTTATTGGGCGGCGCGTGTTCGTTCTCTGGATCGGCCCTCTGCTTCGTTCTTGGTTTCGTCGCGTGTGACTTCTTGGGTCGGCGCGTGTTCTTTCTACTGGTCGCTCGTAGTTCGTTCGTGTTCGGCGCGTGCTTCGTTCTTGGTCGGCGCCGTGTCGTTCTGGTTCGGCGCCTGTTCGTTCTGGTCGGCCGCTTCCCCTTCGTTCTTGGTCAGCCGCGTGTTCGGTTCTTGGGTCCGCGCGTGTTCGTTTTCTTAGTCGGCCGTGTTCGTTCTTGTTCGCCGTGTTCTTATTGGTCGGCGCGTGTTGTTATGCTACGCCGTGTTCGTATTGTTCGGAGCGTGTTCGTTCTTGTTCGGAGCGGGTTCGTTTCTGGTCGAGCTGTTCTTCTTGGTAGGTCTTTGGTTCGTTTTGGTCGGCCAGGGTGCGTTCTTGGTTTCGGCGCCATGTTCTTCTTGGTCGCGCGTGTTCGTTATTGGTCGGCGCCGTGTTCGTTCTTGGGTCCCCCGGTTCTTTTATATGGTATAGGCGCGTGTTCGTTTCTATGGTCCGCGCGTGTGCGTTCTTGGTCGGCGCGTGTTCGTTCTGGTTCGGCGCTGTTTCTTTTGTTGGCGCGTCTATTCTTGGTTGGCGCGTGTTCGTTCTTGTTCGCCGCGTGTTCGTTCTTGGTCGCGCTGTTCGTTCTTGAGTTCGGCGCGTGTTCGTTTCTTGGTTCGCGCGTGTTCGGTCTTTGTTCTCCGCGTGTTCGATTTTTGTGGTCGGCGCGGGTTCGTTTCTTGGTCGGCCGCGTGTATCGATTCTTGGTTCGCCCCGTTGTTATTGTTCGGAGCGGTTTTCGTTATTGCTAAGTAGAGCTGTTCGTTTTTTGTTAGGCCGTCTTAGTTATTGTTCGGACGCTGTTAGTTATTTGTTGGAGCGTGTTAGTTATTGCTCCGGGCGATGTTAGTTATTGGTTTCGGACGTTTTAAGTTAATTGTTCGAGCGAGTGTTAGTTCTTGGTCGGCGCTGTTATTTCTTGGTCTGCTAGTGTTATTAATTGTTAGGCCCGTGTTCGTTCTTGGTTTCGGCGCGTGGTTAGTCTTGTCCTCGCGTGTTCGTTCTTTTGGAGCGTGGTTAGTTCTTGGTACCGACATTGTCGTTTTTTGGTTCTGCAGCAGTGTTAGTTCTTGGTACGCCGCGTGTTCGTTATTGGTACAGGCGTTGTTTCGTTCTTGGTTCGGAGCATCTTCGTTCTTGGTTGGCGCCGTGTTAGTCTTGTAGCCGCGTGTGAGGTCTTGGTAGGCGCGTGTTCGTTCTTGGTCGGCGCGTGTTCGTGTCTTGGTCGGACCGTGTTCGTTCTTGGTTCGGCGCGTGGTTACGTTCTTGGTTCGGCGCGTGTCTCCTTCTGGTCGGCGCTGTTCGATTGGTCCGCGCGTGTTTCGTTTTTTGTTCGGCGCGTGTTCGTTCTTGGTTTCGGCGCGTGTTGTTCTTGGTCCGAGCGTTTTCGATTCTTGTCCGCTCGTTCGTTTTCTTTGTACGGCGCGGTGTTCGTTCTTGTGTCGGCGCGTGTTCCTTCCTTGGTCGGCGCGTGTTCGTTCTTGATTCGGCGCGTGTTTCTTCTTGGTCGCCCGTGTTCGTTATTGGTCGCCGCGGGTCGTTCTTGGTCGGCGCGTGTTCTTTCTTGGTCGGCGGCGTGTTCGTTCTTGGTTCGGTCGTGGGTTCGTTCTTGGTCGGCGCGTGTTCGTTTGCGGGGTTCCGCGTGTTCCTTCTTGGTCGCGCGCTTGTTTCCGCCTTTGTCGGCGCGTGGTTCGTTCTTGTGTCGGCCGCGTGTTCGTCTTGGTCGGCCGTGTCTCGTTCTTGGTCCGCGCGTGTTTTTCGTGTTTCGGCGCGTGTTTCGTTCTTGGTCCCGCGCGGTGGTTTTTGGTGTCGGAGCGTGTAGTTCTTGGTCGGCGCGGGTCTTTTCGTTCTTGGTACCCGCGTGTTCGTTATCTTGGTCGAGCGCGTTGTTCGTTCTTGGTTCGGCGCGTCTCTCGTTTCTTTTGTCGCTGATTTCGTTCTTGGGCGTGCGGGGATTCTTATTGGTCGCGCGCGTGTTCGTTCCTTGTTATCTGCCGCGTGTCTTCTCGGGTCGGCGCGTGTGCTTCATGGCGTAGGGCGGGGGGGGGGGGGTGTGGGGGTGTGGGGGGGGGGGGGGGGGGGGGGGGGGGTGGAGGTGGGACGGGGTGGGGGTGCTCGTGTTCGTTCTCTGTTTCGGCGCGTGTTCTTCTTGGTTCAGGCTCGTGTTCGTTCTTGCGTCGTCCGCGTTTCGTTTCTTGGTCGGCTCGTGTTCGTTCTTGGCGGCGCTGTGTTCGTTATCTTGGTTTCGGCCCGATGTTCGGTCTTGGTTAGCGCGTGATTCGTTACTGGTCGCGGGGGCGCTTATCGTGTCTTGGTCGGCGCCGGTGTTCGTTCTTGGTCGGCGCGGTTTCGGGTCTTGGTCGGCGAGGGTTCGTTCTTTTTCGGCGCGTGTCGTCTTGTCGGCCGTGGTTCGGTTCTTGGTTCGGCCGCGTGTTCTTTACTTGGTCTCTCGTGTTCTTTCGTGGTCGCGCGCTGTTTCGTCTTGGTCGGCCGTTGTTCGGTCATGGTTCGGCAGCGTGTTCTCTGTCTTTGAGTTCGAGCGCGTGCTTTCGTTCTTCTGGTCGTCGCGTGGGATTCGTATCTTGGTCGGCCTTTGTTCGTTCTTAGTCGCGCGTGTCTCTTCGTTAGTGGTTCGGCCCGTGTTTCCGTTTTTCTTGGTCGGCGCGTGTTCGTTCTGGCGTCGCGCGTGTTCGTTCTTGGTTGCGCGTGTTCGTTCTTGGTCGGCGCGTGTTCGTTTCTTTGTCCGCGGGTGTTCGTTTTTGTTCAGGCGCGTGTTAGTTCTTGGTCCGCGCGGTGTTCTTTCTTGTTCGGCGCGTGTCGTTTCTTGGTCCGCGCCGTGTTCAGTTTTGGTTCGGCGCGTTTTCGTTCTTTGTCGGCGCGTGTTCGTTACTTGGTCCGCGCTTTTCTTCTGGGTCACCGCAGTGTTCGTTCTTGAGTCCGCCTGTTCGTGTCTTTGTCTGCGCATTGTTAGTTTTGGTCTTAGCGTGGTCTTCTTGTCGTCGCTGTCGTTTCTTGGTTCGGCCGTTGTTAGTCGTGGGTTCCGGCTCTCTGTTCCTTTCTGGTCGCGCGTGTTCTGTTCTTTGTTCGGCGCGTGTTCGTTCTTGGTCGCCGTTGTTTTTCGTTCATTGGTCGCGCTGTTCGTTCTTGGTCGCGCGTGTCGTTCCTGTTCGCGCGTGCTTGTTATTGTTACGCGTGTTCGTTCTTGGTATCTGAGAGTGGGAATTCCTTCTTGATCGGCGCGATGAAT
>CAEFZP010003224.1:0-22640 GCA_903064625.1 Mallotus villosus
AGGGGTCTGGCACTGTGACGGGGACCTCTGTTTTGACTGGCTTACTCAGGGGTTCTGGCGTGTGTGTGACGGTGACTGTGACCTGTGGACTGTGGTCTTAATCGGGTCGGTACTATGGTCTGTTCTGGCATGTGGAGACGGTGAATGTGACCTGGTCTCACTCAGGGCGCAGGAGGGGGGTGGGAAGGTTGTGGAAGGTGAAATGGCGCTATTGAAGAGGGCTGGGGGTGGGTCTCTCGGGGGGCGTTGGTGTGTGACGGTGCCTGGGACCTGACCTGGTCTTACTAAGGGGTTCTGGTGGTGACGGTGGGGACTTGACTGTGACCTGGGTCTTACTCGGGGTGTCTCGGCGTTGTTTGTTCTGTGACGGTGACCTGGTCTTACTCAAGGGGTCTTCACAAACATCATGACGTGTGACGGAAGACTGTGAACCTGGTCTACCAGGAGGGGTCTGACGGTTGTGACGGCTGGACTCCGTAACTCCCACCGGTCTTACCCACCTCACGGGGGTCGCGCACCCCGCTGTTGGGACGGAACACGGAAAGAACCGCTGTCAGGTGCCCACCCACCCCCCGACCGCCCCACCCAAACCCCCACCCCCAGAACCGTTGATCGCGTGCGGCGCCCCACAGGCAGAGAACCCCCTTGGCGCCCACCCTCCGGCGCCCGGGTGGGTCACGGTGCCCGTCCCACTCCGGGGTACACTACCTCGGTTCGGCTCCCCGCCCGCGGGGCCTGGGGGGTCTTCGGCCCCCCCCCCCCCCCCTCCTCGCCCGCCGCTCCCGCTGGGCCGCCCCGCCGGACTCCCGCGCGCCTGACCACCCTTGGCCTCCCCCCCCCCGTGTTCCCTCTGGCCCGGGCGGCCCCCCCGGCGCCCCCGGCCCTGCTGGTGCGCTTCGTCCTGCCGGTGTGTGTGTCCCGGTCTCCTGCCCGCTTTCTGTTCTCTTCGGTTCGGTTCGTGTCCTCTGTTTGCCGCCACACCTGCCCGCACCCGTCGTAACCGTCGCCCGCAGACTTACTCGGAACACATCACCGTACCCACAAAAACAAACAAAAGCACCCACACAAAGCCTCCACTGTCGAGCGACAAACCAATGAAATGCAAACCGCCCCCTCCCCCCCCCCGAAAAACAAGTTAATGGGGCAAACAAATTCAGAAAGAAAAGTAGATAAGAACCACACAAAAAACACACCGAATGACAAAATAAAAAAAAAAATAAAGAAATAACCAAAAAATAAACAGAAAAGAAGCCCCACAAAAAAAAATTAAAAACAGAAAAAAACAAAACAACCCAAAAAAAAAAACAACACACAACACAACCAAAACCACAACAATAAATAACAAAGAACACAAAACAAAAAAAAACAAAAAGAGTACATGACTCACATCTTGCAAGGAACCACACACTAAAAAAACAAAAAAAAAAAGTGAGAGAACAACCAACAAACCAAATCTACTGACTCGTAACACCCCCTCGCACTGCACACCCCCCCCACCCACCCACCCCCCCAACCCCACCCGACCCATAACATACACCCGTGACACACGCCCACCAGCCAACCCAGACAGCCTAGAGCCAACCAACACCCAAACCGCACGCCGACCCCCCTAGTGACGAACCCCCACGCTTCGACCAACCCCAACCCGGACAAAGAACACTCCCCCAAAAAAACAAAAGTGGTGCCCACACAGCTGACGAAAAAAAACACACCACCCAAGCTTCTGGGAAAAAACACCCACATAAGCCCAGACCAGAACGGAAACAAATAGAATAGAAAAAAAGACAAACACCAAACAAAAAAAAACACAAAAAAAACAAGACGACCTACCCATACTCAGAAAGAAACCAAAAACTCACACAAAAAAATTAAGACGAAACTAAAGAAAAACGTAAAGAAACAAAAAGCCACAACCACAGACAAAACAACCGAAAACAACACAAACCCACACCACCAAACCAACCCACACGACCGCAATAACAACCCACAAACGCAAAACACAAAACACAAAACAAAACACAAAAACACCAAAACACCAAAAGAACGCAAACAAACCCAAGAAAAACAGAAACAACATAACAACACCAGCCACGAACCGACCCCACAAACCACCAAAACACACAAACCACACCAAGCACCCACCATCAACACACACCAAACAGAACCCACCAACGAAAAACCCCAACCAACACCCTCCAACAGGGGACACAAAACAAAAAAAAACACCAAAAAAACAAAAGTCAACAACAAACACCACAAAAACAACACAAAAAAACGAAACTATGTATAAGACAACAAGACAAAAAAAACCCAACAACACAAAAACAACACAAAACAAGAATGAAACCAAAACCACAAAACTAAAAAGCAACAACAAAGCTCTGGAACCCTGGGGCCTACTGGAACTCACCTCTGCCCAGTCCTGCAGCTGGTTGTGGGATAGGTCCAGCTCCACCACGTGGGCGCAGACAGCAGCCACGTCCGCCTCGTCTCCAGCCTTGCTGATGCCACAACCACTCAGCACCAGCACGTTGGGCAGGTTCAGACGGTCTGGGGGGGAACAGAATATCAACGCTTCTCCTCAGTCATCCAGGACATAACACAGCACTTCTGACAGCTGAACATCTGTTTATTTACAATTTCTCTATCTTTTTATCCATCATGTGATATGTTTTATTGCAGAATTTGTATGAAGAGTAGTCACCTATTACACATTATGGCCCTCATATTTGATATAATATGTGTATATAATATGTGTATATAATATGTGTATATAATATGTGTATATAATATGTGTATATAATATGTGTATATAATATGTGTATATAATATGTGTATATAATATTAACTACTTACTAACCGAGAGTGAGGTCATGCCGGGAAATATCAAACGAGACTTGAACGTATCGACCGAGCGATAGCGAGGTTGATACGGCAAAGTCGAGGTTTGATATTTCCCGGCATGACCGAACGGTCGAGGTTAGTAAATTGTTTATTATATGGCATTTTTAGCTCTTTTCATTTTGTAAATTGTAGGCTAATTGTAGCTAGTTAGGCTATAGCTCTCAAGTCTTCTCACGGTGTGTTTCAGGTGTTGTCTAGCAACCAATTACTTTTGATAGAAAGCGGACAGTACGGTTCTGCTAAAATGGCTTTAATTCCAACACAAATAACGATTATTTTAGAAAGTTAACAATTTCTTCGTCGCTGTTGATGTCTTCAGTATCGTCTGGACTCAGTTGACTTCGATATCGCTAATTTTGAAGATGACGTCAGAGGAGGGCAATAACAATACTTATTGGACCGCTGGTCAATACGGGTTTGGCATGACTACCCATTAGCCAATCAGAAGGCTCGTACTGTCGTTGCCATATAATAAGTGTATATAATATGTGTATATAATATGTGTATATAATATGTGTATATAATATGATGGTGTTTCTAGCATGCAAAGCAACTCTGACATCAGCATCCATGTCATGAGGAAGATTCGACCTCTGACCTTTGACGGGCGACCCCTTGGGGCTGGGCATCAGGACCACGTCCATCCTGTTGCCACGGCAATAGGGGAAGTTCTCCGGGCTGTACTTCTCACTGACCACCTGCACGAAGGTACGACCCTCCTCGTCTTCGCTAGAAGACTCCATGACACCTGGCCGCTGCTACCTGGGAGGGCGGAGGGGGGGTGTAAGAGGAGGGGTGAGAGGGGGGGGATGTGAGCGGCACCTTTGGGTTAGGTTGTGAAGGTGGCCCATGTCACACCTGGAGAGGAGCTGTACCTGGAGAGGAGCTGTACCTGGAGAAGAGGGGGGCTGTACCTGGAGAGGAGTACCTGGGTCTGGGGGCTGGTGGTTGGCTGTGCCGGGGCCTATCACCGCAGGGCTCATGCAGCTGAAAGACACAGAGAACGTGTCATAATGACTGATTCCTGTTACCCCTGATCCTTTGTGACATCATGTACGTTCAATGAAGTCACAATGACCTAAACAGAACTGAATCGAAGATTCTATAAATACAAGCTCATCATAAGTAAATGGGGGCTGGGGGGGTCGATGTAGGACAATTCTTTCAGAGGGAAAGAACCGTTCTCTCAGGGTGCAGATTTAAAAAGAGAATAATACGGGGCCTGTAGTTGGTAGCAATGACTGTTCAGCTGTCTGAGACTGGTCTCTTCTCGTATCAGGTTGCTGTTGTCTTTCCCACAACCAGCCTCACTTATCTCTAGTGCTTATGTTCAAAGAGCCAAATGAGATCTGTCGAGATCAGGTGCGAATACCTGTCAAACACGCTCTGACATCAGAGGGCTACAGATTTGAAATGATACACATGGGATAAAGGGGCCGATTTTCCTTCCGCAGTCGTTGATATCGTTCTCTGAGGAGGATCGCTGATCTGGTACAGGTGCATTGGGCTAACCATTCCCCCGAGAATACGTTCACGCTCACATCTCAATCATGAACTTTCAGTGCTGCGCACGCACCTGTCACCAATTGGGAAGATGTGTGTGAGATCGCCGTTGATTGCGTAACTACAAAACATTCGCTGTAAATGGGAACAATTGAGAAAGGTGGGGGAGGTGTGTTCGGGACACAGCTGCCATGACAACAATGTTTATTGCGGTGCAACCGTGCGTTCAAGGGGCATCAACGTTCCTTACGAGTGATAGTTCAACATTCTGTATTCTGTAATGCAATGGTGTTGGCTAACAGTGAATGGTTTGGCCAGAGACGCATCCGTCAACAAGAACGAGGAGATTGTGGATCAAAGGACAATATTGAGAGAGTTCAATAACCTTAAAATGCACGGCTTGGTAGGCCTACATCAAATCACTTTGCCAGATTACCAAACGCGATTAAATTAAATACAAACTACAAAAGTAATTTCGTCAAAATGTAAAAAGCCAGAAATTGCCAATGTGACTGACATAACAGGTTGTCGACACTATTATAACCCTCCGTTTTTTTTAAAACGTCACACTTCTGGTAGCTTTTCTGGGACTATTTAACTTAGACTATTATTTGGGTCCTTTCAGAACAAAGTGTGCATTCGAAATATACGGAGAATGGCATTAAATATGTGCGCAGTCAAATACTCTTTTGGTGAAGCCTACTTACCGTCTGCACTCGGGAGTCGAGACAGCACTTCAAAATATCTGTTATTGTTGTTTGGGTGAAATAAGACCCTCCCCTTTGACTAGGAAGTGACGTTATTCAACAGACAAGTCAATCAAGATCTTAAACAAAAACATTGTACTACACATTTCCGCTCGCCTATGTGGAGCATACATTCAAAAGCTACACACACGCTCAAAGCATGCGTTTATAATTCAGATATTCATCAGGCGTTATGAAGTTCTGGACTATTAATAAGGCTCGAGACGATGTTTATCACCAATTGAAGATTGGAGCTCTCATTCTTTCTGTTTTGGTACACATCTATATATTTGTCAGCTCCAACACTAAATTGCATTATTGAGGCAGAACTATTGACAGAATGAAGTAGTCCTCTCTTATAAACACCATAGACTTCCTCTGCCGGCCGTAGGTAGTACTGCTCCTCTTCACCTTAGACGTATCATCATTGGGTGTGCCACGAATCGTGGCGCATCCTTTGTTATCTCACATATATATTTATTCTTTATTTTAGCCCCCCTAATCCTCGGTCAATATTTGGACTACATAGACAAACTATGTGTCAAAAGTTTCGTCTTGCTAGCGATTGATATGCTATTACTTTTATGTACGTTCCGTTGCACAGTTTAGGACCATACAACGTTTTTGTGGCATAAAGTTGATTTTGTCGGCAAAGGGTAGACTACTCAGTTATAATAGCCTACGTCACATTGTCGGCACATGTTAGCAACGACGCATTTAGATACGACGTGCATAGAAGACTGTTGCACAGCAAAGATGGTATCGTGCCGCCCCCCTAAGCATCCGTCAATATTTTGATTACTTAGAAAACGTTATGTCAAAACTTGGTAGCCATTGAGTTGCTTGTCTTTTTATTTACCTGGCTAACTTGCTAGCCATAGTCACTGACGCTACTAACGTCACGAAACACGCGTGACTACCTCTAGCAGAACAATAGTTTAGCAGCTTGTTAACTTCTGGGAGATAGAGCTAGCTAGGCTAACTATAGCTTTAACGCTACTGCAAGGTAGCTGCAGAAACGCCACAAGCAAAGAGTCCAGGGTGATAACTATTTACCTATTTTATTTTACTTTGTGATATGAAACACAATTGTGAAGTGTAATGTACAATATAAGATGATATTATTGAGGAACTACATCTACTTTCGGAAACGGTAGTCTACTATTTCACTGAAGCATTAGCATCATGACATTAGCCTATGTTACCCGGGCAACACATACAACAGCGGTCTATGATGCATCTGTTTTCAATCGTTAAAATAAACATTACTCACAAATACATTGTCGTTGTACGATTTATTATGACATTACATTACAAGTAAACGATTTGTTGGTTTCAAACCAGTACTGCAACGCTGTAGCCTACGCGAGACGAGACACTGTGTAGCTAACAAAAACATCCACAGCTGTTTACAGTAGGAAGTCAAACGGCGACAGAACATGTTCGGCACTCCCTTAAATCAAAAGTATTTTAATAGGTGAAACAGTCTGACTACTAACCCGAACTTCATTGACACAGCTTAAATTTGTCAATCTGTTCATGAAAGCAATAGGCTATTTAATTTCAGCCTAAACCGTACAACGGAACGTTCAACCAACGATCGCCACCAAGACGAACACTGTAGTATACAATTTACCGGGGCTTCTCCACAAAGGGCTATATCGCATTTTGCGTCGTTACTGACAATGATCGCTATTGAGCTTTTTATGCATGAGCGATTTTCCACTGAATAAATGTCAACTTTATTTACGTTTCTGGGGGCATGTCATAAGTTAGCATAGAGCTACTGTTTGAATCGCGATTCCATCTGAAATATTTCCAGTGATAACGTTGTTACAGTAGCTTCTTTCCAAGGGTGTTCTTAATGAATTATTATGCAATAGCCTAGAATAGACTATAGGCTAAATGCTTGAAAATATCACTAGAAGGGAAAAACTTAAAGGGATGGACAAGCAGGCACACCCTCACAATTTCCCCAGAAATTGTAGGCTATGCTCTCTAGTTATTATTATTCTCCAAACTAAATCTTAGATAGGCTATATAATTTAGTCTTAATTCAGTCTCGTCTGGTATTAAACTGACATGTTTTTGTAACGTCTTTCTAGGTGAAACGGGTTTGGATGCAATGAATTACACTTATTTCCGGAAATAAATTGCCGTTGTTACAACAAAAAATTATGCCGTTGTTTATTTGTGCTTCAAATCATACATAGCTCTTGTTCACAGTACGTGCTTGAGGATGCACCCATGAGATTCTTCATATACCGGTATGTGTGATTTTATTTCCAGGCGCAACATTTCCAGGCGGCAGCGCAGTTGCGTTTTTCTTTAGTTCGATTTTTGGTCTGTTTATCTGAAGTAATGGGCCACCGGCCGCCCACTCCCGATCCCTAACAGTAGGGGGCGGTGATGAGCTTCAAAAACGTTGGTTGCAATCTGCCAAAACCTAAACAGAAGAAGAAGTGTGCTACTGGTTTTGGTAACGCTAGGTGACCAGTGAAGGACGTAGACAGCTGCTACCTCTCTAGAACTCGTGTGAGATCCCTTCTGAATTCCTTTCACATTGAGTGTCGCTTGTTGACTCAAGGTTACAAACTCTTGCTTGGTGGTCGAAATCACATTCGCTTTTTCTCAATGACAAAACTCCACCGCATTCTCCTGCCAGCTAACTAAGACATTTCAATGTGGCGAGTACTGTGTCTGACAGCACGGGCGACTCACAAGAATCATGTATGTTCGCAGTTGATTCCGTGTGACACGCGACTGTGCGCCGTTGTCAGTAGCAACTTCAGCACAGGTAGACCCCTCCACAATGACATTTTCAAAGGTAGGTAAACATCTAAACAAATCATCCCACTGTTACAGCTTATCCCCCACTCGTCTCTTAACCCCGCTATTATTCATTCTGTTGTCATTGAATTTCAATTTAAATGTGCTGTGGCCACCTACGCAGCCTGTTAAAAGTTCAATTGTAAAAAGTCTTCAAAAACTGCTGTCGGGTATTTCTTACGATTGTAGGCAGGGATTCTTGTAGATGATTTAGATCAGTGATTTCCTGAGATACAAGGATGGAGAGGGTGACTCTGACCCAGGTTTGGGTTAGTCAACCAGTGGATCTCAACCCTGGTCTTCATACCCCCCTGTCCTGCATGTTCTAGATGTTTCCTTGCTCCCCAACACACCTGATTCAAATGAATAAGTCGACCCAGGGATTGAGAGGCTGGTCTAATCACACAGTTTTTCTTCTTCTGGCGTTGCAGAGGTGGAGTCCCAGTTCAAAGCGTTCAAGCAGAAGGCGTCCGACGCCCTCCCCGGGAGCGACTGGAGTCCGTTTGAGAAGAACACCTCGCTACCTCCGGAGAGAGCGGACATCGTGGTGGTGGGTGGAGGCGTGGTGGGCTGGTCCATAGCCTACTGGCTGAAGAAGAAGGAGCGTCTCAGGGACGGGGTGCGGGTGGTGGTGGTGGAGAAGGATCCCACGGTGAGTTGCTCCTTCGGGGAGGTTCCT
Source organism: Mallotus villosus (assembly GCA_903064625.1). Taxonomy (NCBI): domain Eukaryota; kingdom Metazoa; phylum Chordata; class Actinopteri; order Osmeriformes; family Salangidae; genus Mallotus; species Mallotus villosus. Next base: position 8,662 of record CAEFZP010003224.1, read on the forward strand.
CAAACACCTCCTGGAGACACTTCCTGCTTACCTCACTGTCACACTACACCGTCACACGCTACTTTGGGAGGTTCCTCAAAAACTTCCTGGAGACACTTCCTGCTTACCTCACTGTCACACTACACCGTCACACGCTACTTTGGGAGGTTCCTCAAACACCTCCTGGAGACACTTCCTGCTTACCTCACTGTCACACTACACCGTCACACGCTACTTTGGGAGGTTCCTCAAACACTTCCTGCTTACCTCACTGTCACACTCTACACTTTAATGATATTCATAATATTAAGTCTCTCGATGACTGCGTGTATAGCATCTGTGAAGCTTAGGCAGTTTTGATCGTACACGTCACTTTAGATTCAGCATTTACGAAGGAAGAAGAATCTGGTCCAGGTGTGACAGACCTGGTCAGAGAGTCCAGGTGTGACAGACCTGGTCCAGGTGTCACAGGAGGCCTGGTCAGTTCTAATGTGGTCGTTCTCCCTCCTCTTCCTCCTCTTCCTCCTCTTCCTCCCAGTACGCCCAGGCCTCCAGTGTGCTCTCTGCTGGGGGCATCCGTCAGCAGTTCTCCCTGCCAGAGAACATCCAGCTGTCCTTGGCCTCCGCAGACTTCATGAGGAACATCAACGTAGGTCCACCACAGGGAACTAGAACCAGGCCAGACCTAGACCCAGGACAGACTAGAAACAGAGATACATAATTGGTCTAAAGTTAAAGTAAAGAGTTGGTGTTAGGCAATGTTTACGTCAATGTAGGCCAACGGTTTATAATTTAACATATACTGACTCATGATCGTTTGATTTGTGGTTTGGGTTTGTTTGTTTTGAACCCCAGGAACATCTGAGTGTTATGAATGAAGACCCAGTTGACCTTCAGTTCAACCACTCCGGTTACCTCTTCCTGGCCAGCGAGAACGTGGCCCACATCATGGAGGAGAACTACAAAACCCAGAGGTGCTCTGCTGTTGACTACATCTCCCAGGGTTCCTCAGCACAGCTGACACCACCCACTCATACCCTGTCTTTGTACACTTAAATGTTACCGCTAACCCCTAATCCCTATACCCCATGTACCCCTAAACCCTGTACCCCTCCACCTTGTACCCCTAAACCCTGTACCCCTAAACCCTGTACCCCTCCACCTTGTACCCCTAAACCCTGTACCCCTACACCCTGTACCCCTATACCTTGTACCCCTAAACCCTGTACCCCTCCACCCCTCCACCTTGTACCCCTAAACCCTGTACCCCTACACCCTGTGCCCCTCCACCTTGTACCCCTGAGCTCTTAACCCTGGTTCCTCTCTCGTTCAGGGAAGCGGGGGCCAAAGTCTCCCTGTTGTCCCAGGCACAGCTGAAGGAGAAGTTTCCATGGATCAACACTGAGGGAGTGGTGCTAGCATCCTACGGTAACTATGCGAGCCTAGCAACCACATTCATAACCTTTTGTTAGTTTGAAACTAACTTCTTTGTTTATGTATTATTTACCTCAGGGCTGGAAAATGAAGGCTGGTTTGATCCCTGGACTCTGCTGAGTGCCTTCAGGCGCAAGGCTATGTCCATGGGAGTCCACCAGTGCTTTGGAGAGGTCACAGGTCAGACACACACTACACACACACTACACACAGACTACACACACACTACACACACTACACATACACTACACATACACTACACACACACTACACACACACTACACATACACTACACACACACTACACACACACTACACATACACTACACACACACTACACACACACACTACACACACACTACACATACACTACACACACACTACACACACACTACACACACACTACACACACACTACACACACACACTACACACACACTACACATACACTACACACACTACACACACTACACACACACACACACACACTACACACACACTACACACACACTACACACACACTACACCACACACTACACACACACTACACACACTACACCACACACACTACACCACACACTACCACACCACTACACCACACTACCCACACACTACACACACACTACACACACACACTACACACACACTACACACACACTACACACACACCACTACACCCACACTACCCACACACTACACACCCACACACTACACACACACTACACACCCACCCACCACCCACTCCACACACCACTACACATACCCTACACCCCCACTCCATACACACACTACACCCACACCCACTACACACACCCACCCACACCACCCCCACCCCTACCCACACCCTACCACCCCCACTCCCACCCACACACTCACACACCCCACACTCACACCCCCCCCTACCCCCCCCACCCTACATCACCCACACTACACCTACACTACATCCACACCCCCACCTACCACCCCACTCCACCCCCCACTACACCACCCACCCCCTACACCCACACCCTACACACCACACACTACACCACACTACACACACACTACACACACACACATGAACATTGTGTATCGCATTTATATAATCAACATGGTCAGTGGTTCACAGTCCTTGCCAGGATGAGCATCTTGAGTTAATGGTTATCTTGACCCATCAAAATGAGTGATTTAACTTTTATTTATCATTCTGCTGAAGGTTTCAACTATGTCTCGAAAGCCATGACAACTCAGGATGGTGAAATAGTGGATTTCAAAAGGATCAAACATGTTAATGTAAGTATTAATGATGGGTGGAGTAGCAGTGGCCTTTTTAAATGCTGAATGGAAATTGTGATATGGAAGTTTATGGTTTAAAGCAGTGGTTCCCAACCCTGGTCCTCAGGGAACACCTGTCCTGCATGTCCTCACAGGGTTGGGAACCACTGGTTTAAGGGATGTGGGGTATGGATGTTTACACTACAATGGCGAAATGTTGTTTTTATCTTGTGGATATTTTGGAGCTCCGTGTTTGTGCCCCTGGCGCAGGTCCAGATGCCCAACAGTCTAGAGTATCAGCCGGTGGAGTGTGCCATCGTGGTAAACGCAGCCGGCGCCCACTCCGGCAGGGTGGCAGAGATGATTGGCATCGGCGCCGGAGCGAAGGACACCTGGGCGGGCATCAGTCTACCTGTGGAGCCCAGGAAGAGGTGACTACTGCTATCTGCTGTTTTCCTGCTGCTAACGCTACCTGCGGTCTCGCTAACGCTACCTGCGGTCTCGCTAACGCTACCTGCGGTCTCGCTAACACTATCTGCTGTTTTCCTGCTAATGCTACCTGCGGTCTCGCTAACGCTACCTGCGGTCTCGCTAACACTATCTGCGGTCTCGCTAACGCTACCTGCGGTCTCGCTAACGCTACCTGCGGTCTGGCTAACGCTACCTGCGGTCTTGCTAACGCTACCTGCTGTTTTCCTGCCAATCCTAACGCCATTTTCTTGCTAATACAATTTTTTTACCAAACTTTTTTATTTTAAATATTTTTTCAACCTTTCGAAACCTCCCCTCCCCAAAAATCTACCTCCCCCCAAGAATATGTCAACCTTTTTTTCAAAAATGTTTTTTCAATCTTTCAAAACGTTTGTATTCCACACAGAGGAGAACAGAGAAGCCTAAGACAGAGTAAAGCATAGTCTTTTTTTTAACCTTCGCAGGTAACTTTTTTCTTTCAACCTTTGCAGGTTTATCTATGTGGTCCACTGTCCAGACGGACCGGGCCTAGACACTCCCTTCCTGGTCGACTACTCTGGTGTTTACTTCAGACGGGAGGGCCTGGGCGGCAACTACATCGCCGGGACATCTCCCGAGGAGGTCTGGATATCTTTTACTATCACGTCAGGAGTCAGTTTTGGCTCATGACTCACTGGATCTCACAGCCTTTTACTATCATGTCAGTTTGGCTCATGACTCACTGGATCTCACAGCCTTTTACTATCATGTCAGGAGTCAGTTTGGCTCATGACTCACTGGATCTCACAGCCTTTCACTATCACGTCAGGAGTCAGTTTGGCTCATGACTCACTGGATCTCACAGCCTTTTACTATCACGTCAGGAGTCAGTTTGGCTCATGACTCACTGGATCTCACAGCCTTTTACTATCATGTCAGGAGTCAGTTTGGCTCATGACTCACTGGATCTCACAGCCTTTTACTATCACGTCAGGAGTCAGTTTGGCTCATGACTCACTGGATCTCACAGCCTTTTACTATCATGTCAGGAGTCAGTTTGGCTCATGACTCACTGGATCTCACAGCCTTTTTCTATCACGTCAGGAGTCAGTTTGGCTCATGACTCACTGGATCTCACAGCCTTTTACTATCACGTCAGGAGTCAGTTTGGCTCATGACTCACCACGTTCAGAGCTGTCCGTATCGTCCAAATGCCTCCTGAGTCCTGACTGCTCGTGATTGGATGGTTTTCCGACTGTATTAAAGCCCTATTCTAACCCAGGCTGCTGCAATAAGGCCTCAGCATACATGGTACACACACATCCTGTAAACTAGCAGGGCGCCCCCCGTGTGTAGATGTTGAAGATCTAAATGTTGTGTTTCCAGGCTGAAGAACCAGATATCACTAACCTGGAGGTGGACCACAAGTTCTTCCAGGAGAAGATCTGGCCTCATCTGGCCAATCGCGTTCCAGCCTTCGAATGCTTGAAGGTGTGAGAGAGTACAAGACGACCGATTCGAAACCGATTGCATTTCGAAATGTTGTCATCTGCTGTTGAAATGTTATAATCTCCTCTCCTCTCTCTCCGCACTCCCCTTCCCCTGTGTCTCCCCTCTTTCTGGTCAACCCACCCATGTCGTCCCCCCCCTCTGATCTGTCCTCCCCCTCAGGTCACAAGTGCGTGGGCTGGTTTTCTACGACTACAACACGTTCGACCAGAACGCCATCCTGGGCTTGCACCCGCTGGTGAGCAACATGCTGTTTGCCACGGGCTTCAGCGGTCACGGTCTGCAGCACTCCCCCCGCCGTGGGCCGTGCCATGGCTGAGATCATCCTGGACGGAGGGTTCAAGACCCTGGACCTGAAGGCCATGGGGTTCAAACGCATCCTGGCCCAGGAGCCCATGCTGGAGAGGAACATCGTCTGAGAGGAGGGTGTGGGCGGACCCTGGTGGGGTTCAAGGACTAGAGAACTCCTACTCTCTGGTGGGGCTCAAGGACTACAGCCCTCCTCTCTCTCTGGTGGGGCTCAAGGACTAGAGCCCTCCTCCTCTCTGGTGGGGCTCAAGGACTACAGCCCTCCTCTCTCTCTCTGGTGGGGCTCAAGGACTACAGCCCTCCTCTCTCTCTGGTGGGGCTCAAGGACTAGAGCCCTCCTCCTCTCTGGTGGGGTTCAAGGACTACAGCCCTCCTCTCTCTCTGGTGTGGCTCAAGGACTACAGCCCTCCTCTCTCTCTGGTGGGGCTCAAGGACTACAGCCCTCCTCTCTCTCTGGTGGGGTTCAAGGACTACAGCCCTCCTCTCTCTCTGGTGGGGTTCAAGGACTACAGCCCTCCTCTCTCTCTGGTGGGGCTCAAGGACTACAGCCCTCCTCTCTCTCCCTGGTGGGGTTCAAGGACTACAGCCCTCCTCTCTCTCTCTGGTGGGGCTCAAGGACTACAGCCCTCCTCTCTCTCTGGTGGGGCTCAAGGACTACAGCCCTCCTCTCTCTGGTGGGGCTCAAGGACTACAGCCCTCCTCCTCTCTGGTGGGACTCAAGGACTACAGCCCTCCTGCTCTCTGGTGGGCTCAAGGACTACAGCCCTCCTCTCTCTCTGGTGGGGCTCAAGGACTACAGCCCTCCTACTCTCTGGTGGGGCTCAAGGACTACAGCCCTCCTCCTCCCTGGTGGGGCTCAAGGACTACAGCCCTCCTCTCTGGTGGGGCTCAAGGACTACAGCCCTCCTGCTCTCTCCAACAAGCTCATCCAGCTAGAGTAGATAGCAGGGTTGGACTGGTCGTCCGGTCAAACGGCCGCAGCATAATGAAAAATAATAATAATACACGGTCGTGGGGCGGTCTGTGTTTCAAAGTCCCGGGCCGTTATTCATTCCCAGTCCAGACCTGGTAGGTAGATGTATGTACACGGCTAAAGAAGATGATGTTAGATATGAGGTCGATATCTTATGATTGTGGAATTATTCATTTCTGGAATGTAACCCAGTCTTGCACTTTGTGTAATTGTCATGGGTCACAACTAGAGCCCGACCGATAAAGGATTTTTAAGGCCGATACCGATACAAATATTTGGTGATTTAAAAATCCGATATTCCGATATCGGCCGATATAAAAATATATTTTATATTGGATATATCGGTCGGGCTCTAGTCACAACTGTGATAACCGCTTCAGAAGCTACAAATGTGATCAAAAGAGACTCAACGCATGTATCGTTTTTAAAAGTAAAAAAAACTTTTATCAAAAATGACTTATTTCCAGTATAATAAAGAACACATACTGTGTATTTATGTGTGAAGAACACATGCATGTAGACATCCACCACCTTGTTCTACAACGTAATGACAGACAAGTAGCAGATGGGGTAAATTGAATAGGATGTGTATCATATAGACACGTAAACACAGATACAAAAACATAATATTCATCTTACAAACGCTTCTTCTTGTTCAGCATATCCAACACGGAGGACGCCTTCCGTTTTCCACCTGCAGTTAGTTAGAGAAACCATTCATTAGAAGAATTATACAATGAACCAAGGCGAGCACAGCTAGTCAAAAGACTTAACTGTTTTATCAAGTGCACAATTGCACAATTGCATAAGGTTATTCTGAGCAATGAAATTCTTAGGACATCGCAAACAACTACTGCATATCCCTGTTTTATATATAGTCACCCGCTAGGGTGTGTGGTCAGTCAGTACATTTATATTCACCTGTCTCCTTGCTAGACTCACCTGACTTCCTGCTATTGGTCTGGCCAGGGTCTGTAGATCTCTCATTGGTCGAGCCAGGGTCTGTAGATCTCTTAGCATAGGCAGCCTTCATCCTTTGAATGTTCAGTTTGCTGATGACCTCATGTTCCACGATTGGCCGTGGGTAATCCTTTCCCACAATGCACCCTGCCTGCTGCTGGACACTCCGAGGAGCTTTCCAAGGCTCGTAGATGTACTGGGCCGGGAACTTCTTCAGCAGGGGGAGGTACTTCCTGTTAGAAGGACGTACTTCCTGTTAAAAGGACGTAAACACAAAACTGCTCTCTGTGTGCTGACGTGTGTGCAATGGTAGAAACTCCAAATATATTTAGAATAAAGAGTAAACCACAGAGTTACACTCTGAAAGCTAATTCAAAGGATGCTAACGTGAGAGGGGTGGCTGATTCCTACTTAATGTAGTCCCCGTTTTTGTCTGTTTTCTTGCCGAAGGCGACAGGTGAGTACACCCTGAAGTACTGGTGGAAGAAAGCGCTGGCCGACAGCCACATCCAGTTCCCCGCGTTCAGAGCCCAGTCTCCATCCAGCAGGAGCTCCTCAAACACCTGCGTTCACAGGGGGTCAGGTGTTAGCCTCCAGAAATCTGACCCAGAGCCCTCCTCCCTCCCTCCCTCCCTCCCTCCCCCCCTGCCCTTTCTACCCCCCTCCTCTCTCTCATCCTCCTGTCCTCCCCCCCCCTCCTCTCTCATCCTCCTGTCCTCCCCTCCCCCCTGCCCTTTCTACCCCCTCCTCTCTCTCATCCTCCTGTCCTGTCCTCCCCTCCCTCCCTCCCCTCCCCTCCCCTCCCTCCCCTCCCTCCCTCCCTCCCTCCCTCCCTCCCTCCCTCCCTCCCTCCCTCCCTCCCTCCCCTCCCCTCCCCTCCCTCCCCTCCCCTCCCTCCCTCCCTCCCTCCCTCCCTGCCCTTTCTTTCTACCCCTCCTCTCTCTCATCCTCCTGTCCTCCCCTCTACCCCCCCCTCATCCCTAACCCCCCCTACTCCCTTCTCACCTTCATCCCCTCCTCCCAGTTGATCCACAGGTCTCCTCTGGTCAGGAAGCAGGCGACAGCGTGTCGGGCCAGGTGGTGGATCCACCCCTCCTGCCTCAGCTGGGTCATGATGGCGTCGATGAAGGGGAAGCCCGTGCGAGCCTGTAGAGGAACGCGACAGTACACCCCCCACACCAGCAGGGGGCGACAACAGATTACACACCGCTCCACGACGTCAGAACTACTCACTTCTTGTCCATTATTTCCTGCTGTACTTTCCAGATGTATGTTGCGCTGGATAAAAGTGTCTGCTACATGGATAAAAGTGTCTGCTACATGTATAAAATGTAAGCAGGTGAGCAGTGTTACCTCAGTCCAGGCGGCCAGATACTCCGTGTTGCTGTCCCAGTCCACCTGGGTGCACACAGTGTTGCCCTCCATCCTGGAGAAGTTGGGGACTCCAGCCCCGGCTGTGTAGTAGAACTCTCTCCACAACAGCTGCCCGTGGAGCGAGACTGGAGGCTGGGAGTGCTTCCTCTGGGATACAGACAACAGTACAAAATGATTCCTCTGGTTTGGAGTTAACCTAGAGGTCGACACTCACCCCTAGAGTTAGGTAGAGGCCAACACTCACCCCTAAGGTTAGGTAGAGGCCAACACTCACCCCTAAGGTTAGTTAGAGGCCAACACTCACCCCTAAGGTTAGTTAGAGGCCGACACTCACCCCTAAGGTTAGGTAGAGGCCAACACTCACCCCTAAGGTTAGTTAGAGGCCAACACTCACCCCTAAGGTTAGGTAGAGGCCAACACTCACCCCTAAGGTTAGGTAGAGGCCAACACTCACCCCTAAGGTTAGTTAGAGGCCAACACTCACCCCTAAGGTTAGGTAGAGGTCGACACTCACCCCTAAGGTTAGGTAGAGGCCAACACTCACCCCTAAGGTTAGGTAGAGGCCAACACTCACCCCTAAGGTTAGTTAGAGGCCAACACTCACCCCTAAGGTTAGGTAGAGGCCGACACTCACCCCTACGGTTAGTTAGAGTTGGGGTTAATCTACTGCAGAGGTCACTCACCCCCCTTATAGACGTCCGTCAGCCTCCACCAGAAGGTGCGTACGGACAGGCACCCGAGGGTGACGTAGGGGCTGAGGGTGGTGGTGCTGGGGCTCAGGGAGTTGGGGGAGGTCTGGGGCTTCTCAAAGCCACACACCCATCCCTGGGGAGCAGGAGGCGCAATCAGAAGGTTGCTGGTTCGATTCCCTGGCCATGCGAAATGATGTTGTGTCCTTGGGCAAGGCACTTGACCCCACTTGTCTCAGGGGGAATGTCCCTGTACTTACTGTAAGTCGCTCTGGATAAGAGCATCTGCTAAATGTAATTTAGATGTACACAGACAGTCTCACCAAGCGGGGCGTGACACAGACCCACGAGCACCGCTGAGCTCGTAGGATCGATTCATACATTTATGTTCAAGCGGTGTGAAAGATGTAGACGATGAAAGAATGTGATTCCTGTCTGATGTTTTCTTTTTCTAACCGAAGCATCTTTCTACCTGATTAACAATTAGGAACAGAAATTGTTACCATACTCCCTTTTTACCTCTGAAGAGCCTAACTGTAACCCTGGAGAGACCGTTCTCTAAAGTACCGTTCTCTCCATGTGATGATCCAGTCTACGTAGAGCCTCTGTTTCTCCTCCTGGGAACAACTCGTCTCCTCCAGAGTCCAGCTCCACACCTAGCTCCTCTGGAGTGGGGATCCCATACACCTCGTCACATGTCTCAGACCAAGGAGTCGTCACACCTGTACATGAGAAAGCCAGGTAAGTTAGACGCAGAGCAAACTTCCTGTCGTCTCTCCTTCTCATATGTGACGGTAAAGCTGGGAGCGTGTTCCACAGCTTCTCTATCCCACTCCGATATAACAACTTCCTGTCTTCGACAGCCTCCTTCCTGTCCGTAACACACAGCTTCCTGTTTCTAATCCTCAGCTTCCTGTCTGTAACCTACCTATCTAACCAGAAAGGAAGGCTGTGTCAAAGGAGCACGTGTGTATGTGATAGACGTGTGTGTGTGTGTGTATGTGATAGATGTGTGTGTGATAGACGTGTGTGTGTGTGTGTGTGTGTGTGTGTGTGCGTGTGCGTGTGTATGTGATAGATGTGTGTGTGATAGACGTGTGTGTGTGTGTGCGTGTGATAGACGTGTGTGTGTGTGTGTGATAGACGTGTGTGTGTGTGTGTATGTGATAGATGTGTGTGTGATAGACGTGTGTGTGTGTGTGTGACAGTCGTTTAGGCTCCACCTCTCATGTCCTCCGCCTTGGGGGCAGCGACGGGTCTCTGCGGGGGTCCGATACTCTTCACAACAGTCTGCAAGCGGTTAAAGCTCAACGGAACCTTCCCGTTATTTTCTTCAATTATTCTTGAAGGTGAAAAATGAAAATATGGCTTCAGTCAAAAAAGTGGTCCTCATCTGTGCTTTTGTTTGGAACAGTTTGAAATAAATCGTTTTGCATCCACCAATCATTTTGCGAACACAATCTCAGCATTCATGACTACTCTCGCCGATGTTCCGCTCACCTGTCTATGTTGTGGAGATTTACCTGTCTATGTTGTAGAGCGTGTGGGAGACTTTGTAAACGACGTGTACTCCATGCTCAGCAGCCAACTCGGTCACCTTCCCATCTCGACTGAGGCTGTGAGGGTCCGTGTCGTATTCATAAGTCAACCGTGTTACTTTCCACTCCTCAAACAGCTTAGGGAGAACTTTCTCAGCTTCACCTCTGACAACATATAGCCTGGGCAAACACACACACAAAGAAATACAGCTTTGTTTAAAACATCTCATGTTTCACACCGTTTATCTCATGTGATGAACACCGTTTTTTAAATCTGAATACGTTTAACTAATATTTTCCATAAAATACAGCTCTATTTCATTATGCTTCCACTAAATACAACTCTGTTTAACGCCAGTTTATATGAAACGGTGACCGTTATTTCCTCGTTCTCAACCTACAAGCCAAGATAAAGAGCAGGCCACTGACAGCCGAGGACACAACCTCCTCCTGAGTTCAGCTCCTACCTGGAGTTGAGCTTCCTCAAGCTGCTGTCCAGGTCTCTCAGAGCTCCGAGGAGGAATCGCCAGCGATTGTCGCTTATCGGGACCCTGCTACGGGAACCGGGCTCCAGCACGAACACGGGATAGATCTCCTTGCAGTCGCGCAGAGCTGCAGTCAAAGCCGGGTTGTCGTGAAGTCTAAGTCCCTTGCGAAACCAGTGTAGAGAAATATGTGCCATACCTGTTTTAGTAGAATTGAATAATTAATTATTATTTTTTTAAGTTGCGGAGACTGCCTGCAGAATCAGTACGAATATGATCTTAGAAAATACATCACGTTGGGATTTGCAGAGGAATATCTAAAAAACATGAAACTAAAAACAGCAACATTGATTTGGAGTGGGTGTCATAGCCGATTGATTAGCAACGCATTGCCTTTCCATTGTAGGCAAAAAGTGTTTTCACGTTTAGCTGTTCATTCATTCCCGAGCCCTTTACAATTTAGCGATAAGGAAACCACAGTTTTACTGCAAAGTTAGCTATCATGCAAGCAATATTCCACCCGGCTCTACATAATTAAACCAACTTACTTTACATCCCACGTGAAGGAAGACGTAAACAACAATGTTCTGTAAGCAAAATGTAGAAGTTACAAAACGTTTTTCGTTCGAGCAGGGCTCGACCAATAAGCGGCCAGCAGGAAACCCAAAGCAGGGTGTTTCGCTTGTTAAGTCTAACGCAATGGCCATTTCCGGAAAATAAAATAATCTACTTATTATGTTTGGTTGTCATAATATAGCCTAAGTGATTTTTACGTATATTATGTTTTGTTTTTTTATGATTTTTATTTCAAAATTCCTGTTTGAATCAAGCAGAAACAACATCTTCTGTCCTAGTTGATCAGAAGGTTGGAATTATCCAATTTTATTAATACAATAACATTTTGTAGAGCAAATATATATTGTCCAAATCAGCAATAAATATCTAAATAGGAAAGAACATCCAGCAGACAGACAAAACAACCTCTAAATGGAACTGTATATTTGCATGATTTCACAGAAACGTAAATGTATGAGTTTATGATCTTTATTAATGTATTACTTATTTGTTCCACTTTATTTTACTTATGTGTGTCTGACAACGTACATTCAGCAAAAAGAGTGCTGTTAAACCAACATCAGAAACTGGTTCCTTGAGAATTGTCCCTTCAATAAATACACAGTAGGCCTATAACTGTGAATTAAAAAATACATTATATTTTGTGAAGTATGTCGATCTTATCAAATGTCTAATTGTTTCACTGCCATACAAATCATTTTTATTTATTAAGCAGAAAGACCATGATAAATGTCATTTCCATTTCAGTAATGTGGCCCTCAGTGTTTATCTATTGTGACACTGGGCCCACCTGTCCAGAAAGCACACCTGAGGTGGTGCAGGAATACAAGTCTGATCGTTTGGTCTCTCAGACCATATATCAGACTGCTCAGGCACCTAGGCAAAGTTACAATGAATATAAAGAAAATATAACCAACAATTAACCTTGCAGTTCGATTCAGTGTTCCAAGTCTGTATATATATCCCGATACTATACCGGAAAGTGAGGTGGAGATACACAAAAGCAGCTGAATCATATGCAGCAGAACTGTGTTGCGGGCCTTGGTGGTCGAGGCTTTGTCTGAGGAAGCAGATCTGGCTACTGTCGTCACACCAAAGTAGGAGCACAAGATTACGATACCCACAATTGTAAAATTGACAGCAGTGAACACTTTATTATATTCATATGCGACTGCACTGTAGAAAAGTGCGTCCATACCACAGAATTGCTGCATTATTTGATCAGCAGAAAACGTCTCAAACAGAACCAGAAGAATTGACCGTATGAGTGGGTTGATGCTTGAGAGAGCCCACACCACACCGATAGACACACCTGTGTTCTTGACGGTGACGATGGCAGAGTGCCTCAGTGGGAAGCACACAGCCACATACCTCTCCAGTGACATCACCGCCAGATTCAAGGGAGACACAGAAGTCACTGTGATAGTTATCAAGACCAGAATTGTACATGTATAGTGAGGCAGAAACACTGGAGGTAGAGACAAGATCAAGAGCAGTTGACCCATTGCCAACTGGAAGGTGTCAGCGAAGAGCAGATTATACAGCAGGAGGTATCGAGGGGTCTCTCTAAAGACTGACTTGCTCCTCAGAGTGAACAACATGATGCCATTGATGTAAAGGAAGACAATAGATGGAGACACACAGAAAGCTCCATAAAGTCCTTTCACCAGATAAACCTGAAACATATCAGGCATTGTGATGTTGATTTGCTGTCCTGTTGAATTTGACATGTTTCAGATAAATCTGAAGAGGAAAATTATTTATCGTTAGAATACACCAGCACATATTTCTTGCCAACTTGAACAAGGCTTATTAGGGCCGACAATACTATTGTTTTAGAGAAAAGTTCTGTTATTTTAAATGCATGATACATTTTTAAACCACATTTGGTAAAAATAATTCTTGTCATTCTCAAATACAGTTTAAGATGAAAATAAATCCATAATAATTACCACATAGATCCTGTTCTTCTGTCATCAGCATCACACAACTAAAATCAGGTCAAATAAATAAATGCGTACAAATGTCTCTATAAGACGATCCTAACTGGGAGTTCTCACCTTGCTGGCTGTCGAACGATCATTCAAGTTGATTGCCTGAATGTCTTCACTTCACATTATTACAGGTGTTTAAATACCCTGACCTCCAGTGAGTACAACCATGACTTGTTGCGATTATGTCAATATTAACAAGCAATGAATCCCTAATTAAGTTCTAGGTTGATATCTAATTTTAATCTCTATTAATGAGGGAACAGGGGAGTGTATAAAAAAAAACACTCCAAGCAGCTGGTCCCAGTGCTGTGTGTCCCATTGGTTTCAAGTCACAGTGAACTGGTCAAACTGGACCAGCCAAGTGCAACTCTTCTTGTGGTACCAAAGCTTCTTCTGACCCCAACCGTACTACCCCCAACCCCTGCTACACACACCACCTAACTAACCCCCTGCTCCC
>CAEFZP010003225.1:0-35994 GCA_903064625.1 Mallotus villosus
TAACAAAGGTTGGCGCTTCTTACCGAAGGCAAAGCGCACACCCAACAAGTAGTACCTTCATGAAAGATGAAGCTGTTTTTCATTTTGCCGAGAGAGAGAGAGAGAGAGAGAGAGAGACCACCTTGAATTGAAAAATACTAAATCTGGAGTTTCAAATACCATAAGTAGGCTATGGTTGTCACAATATTTCGTAAAGCCAAACCAGCATGGCAACGCATGATCTCGTCCGATCTCGGAAGCTAAGCAGGGTTGTGCCTGGTTAGTACTCATCTCCCCCCCAAGTCCCTACTGCTCAACCTGGGATCACGATCATTAAACTTCCTGAGGATCTTTATTAGATATTTTAGATGATATATTCTAGTTATTAGATACTAATACAAATATAAAAACTCTACCAAACCTTTTTAATTAATGAAAAACAACCAATATCAATCTTATTTGTCAGACTTTGAACAGGTTGGATTTATTAAGAAACAACAGCCCCAGCACCAAATAATTATATATTTCTTAATTAACAATGCAAGGAAAGTACCACAATATATGCTATTAGAATTCAGGTAATCATAAAGAGCTGAACAAGATGCAGAGGATTCGGGTCCTGAGGCACGTGGAAACCCCCTTGGTCAGAACTTGGAACCCCGGGCTATCTTTGTCCAGTTTATGTATTTAAAAGATGCAGTATTGCAAGCACATTGCCATTCATGTCAAGATGATTTTACAATGTCTAGATAAAGAAATAACTTTAGGTTTAACTACAAAGACATTAACTTACCTGCATACAACTGAGATGCTTGCTTGCGTTTGTCCAGTGAGCATCGACTGCCTCTGCTGACTTAAAGAGATGGATTCCATCAATATCAAGGCCAGCTGGTCCCTTGAACTCGGCAATGATGGCCTCCACCACAGACGTAGTCTCCTGTAACATTCAATCCCATTTCAATAACTCAAAACATCAAAATCAAAGTTTAGAGTGCTCATTTATAATGATTGTGTCTTTCATGATTAGATTTTATCATAATTCAGTACAGTAAAGAAGATTTTAACAAAGGTGATAGAAGCTTCATACTTATGTTATTCATGCATAGATTTCTTTAAACATACCTCAACACCATGTATAGATTTCTTTAAACATAACTCAACACCTCGGGTGATGCACCTGACGTAGACCTTCACCTGGTGAGGCTTGAGGAAATGGATAATTTCCTCTTCAGCATGGTTGGCGTAAAGGTCAGGGTTGCTGTTAGAAAAGTTAAAAATATAACTGTTATCCTGTATAAGAATGATTCTGTTTTACGCATTTCTTGTCAGTAGAGAGCTCTCTCCCAACATGAACTATAGGTGACACTAGGCTGATGTAAACAAACTGACCTAGGCATACTAGAGGTGCAAAACGTGTTTTAATCTTATCTGTGTTGGGTGAATCCTGTGGTCAAGCCTTGGGCCAGAGAACTTTGTAAGTTTCTCCAGGCACGCGCACTCTGTCTCTGGGATACCTCTGAAAAATACCAAATCTGGAGTTTCAAATACCATAAGTAGGCTATGGTTGTCACAATATTTCGTACGGCCAAACCAGCACGGCAACGCCTGATCTCGTCCGATCTCGGAAGCTAAGCAGGGTTGGGCCTGGTTAGTACTTGGATGGAAGACCACATGGGAATACCAGGTGCTGTATGCTCTTTTACTCACTAAGAAAGAGAAATCTTGCAATATGAACAAGTAGTACCTTCATGAAAGATCAAGCTGTTTTTCATTTTGCAGAGAAAGAGAGAGGAAAAGAGAGAGAGACCACCTTGGATTAAATACCATAAGTAGGCTATGGTTGTCAAAATAACAAAATGGTACAGTCCAAAAAAAACAATAGGTGCGTTCGACATGGACTGCGGTTGCATGAAACGACCGGCGAGAGTAGCCGCTTGCAGTCGGGGAGGAGTTGAAAACGGCTCTGTGAAGTTGGACATTCCAGCTTCTCGTGGTTTGCTGCGTTGATGTCAGTCATGGCCGATCAAGCGCTGTTTGCTTAAGTTACTTTATTTATAATTACACTTTCCGTTAGTAGAAGAGGTGGCCCAAAACCCTTTCTTCAACAAATGTTTTATTCAATCAAATTGTTTGGTCCGGATTTGAGCATTGGCGAAACTGAAGGTGTCAGAATAATTACAAAACAAGCGTCAAAGTTGTCGTGTGTGAGTCTGGCCAATCATGAAATAGCTGTGTCGTCATTTGAAGCCGTGCAGTTGCTCTTGAGAAAATGCGCTCGTCTACACAGCCGGCAGTTCTCGAATCGATCTCACGGTACTTTGATGGCTACGTCACAGTGACCTCGCCTCGGCGCCGTCTCAAGTCGGACAAAAAGTCTAACCACAATTCACTGTTTCAAGTCAGCCGCCTGCAGCCGGCTGCAGCGCTGCATGAAGCGAGGTCATGTCGAACGCACCTAATATCTTTAAATGGTAAATTTCAGAACCCCCCTTTCTTCTAAATGGTACAGTCCAAAACCCAATTTTCTTCAAAATGGTAAAGTCCAGAATCTTGCAATATGAACAAGTAGTACCTTCATGAAAAAGGAAGCTGTTATTCATTTTGCCGAGAAAGAGAGAGAGAAAGAGACCACTTTGGATTATAAAATACCAAATCTGGAGTTTCAAATCCCATTAGTGTCAAAATATTTCGTACGACCAAACCAACATGGCAACGCACGATCTCGGAAGCTAAGCCTGGGAATACCAGGTGCTGTATCCTCTTTTACTCACTAAGAAAGAGAAATCTTGTCCAGTCCAGAACTAATTTTTTTTCCCAAAATTGTAGAGTCCAAAAAACCCCTCTCTTCAAAATGGTACAGTCCAGAACTCCCCTTCTTTTCAAAATGGTACATCCCAAAAACCCTTTCTTCTAAATGGTACAGTCCAGAACTCACCTTCTTTTCAAAATGGTACAGTCCAACAAAAAAAAATCCTCAAAATGGCACAGTCTAGATCCCACTTTCTTAAAAATGGTACAGTCCAGATCCCCCTTTTTTCAAAATAGTAAAGTCCAACAAAAAAAAATCTTCAAAATGGTACAGTCCAGAATCACCCTTTTTTCAAAATAGTACAGTCCAGAATCACCCTTTTTTCAAAATGGTACAGTCCAAAACCCCATTTTCTTCAAAATGGTACAGTCCAGAATCTTGCAATATGAACAAGTAGTACCTTCATGAAAGAGGAAGCTGTTATTCATTTTGCCGAGAGAGAGAGAGAAAGAGAGAGAGAGACCACCTTGGATTATAAAATACCAAATCTGGAGTTTCAAATCCCATTAGTGTCAAAATATTTCGGACGGCCAAACCAACATGGCAACGCACGATCTCTGAAGCTAAGCCTGGGAATACCAGGTGCTGTATCCTCTTTTACTCACTAAGAAAGATAAATCTATCAAGTAGTACCTTCATGAAAGAGGAAGCTGTTTTTCATTTTGCCGAGAAAGAGAGAGGAAAAGCGAGAGAGAGAGACCACCTTGGATTGTAAAATACCAAATCGAGTTTCAAATACCATAAGTAGGCTATGCTCGTCAAAATATTTCGTACTGCCAAACCAGCATGACAACGCCCAATCTCATCCGATCTCAGAAGCTAAGCAGGGTTAACTTTTTCTTCAAAATGGTACAGTCCAAAACCCCCTTTTTTCCAAAATGGTAGTCCAAAACCTCCCTTTCTTCAAAATGGTACAGTCCAAAAAAAAACGTTCTTAAAAATGGTAAAAAAAAACAACCTTTTCCTCAAAATTGTACAGTCCAGAATCCATTTTGAAAAAGGGAGGGGGTTCTGGACTGTACCATTTTGAATAAAGTGTTTTTTTAGGGATCAGACCTGCCGTTCTCAAAAGATCCACTAGATGTCCTCCAAGGACCATAATTGCATTCCGTGCAAAGTCTAACAAATATTTCAATTGTGAATCATTTATTTAGGTCAATCTCGTGATTTTTTCTTTGACCAAGAAGTTACAGAAATCCCGAGGACAGATGGAGAAAGGTGGGGTCTAATAGAGTCCCGTCACGTTGAGATCTTACAAAGGTGATCCCAGAGGGTATAGTTCTGCATTAATGAGTATTAATTGCCGAAGGCAATATGAGTATAATGCTGAGAGATGTGTTTAGATTAATTCCAGGTTTGGTGGTTAATAAATGCGTGATCAACATTTGTTATAATTCCTAGCCAAACAGGGAGGTTTTTTGAAGCTTTTCCGACCAGAACTTCGGTATTCGGTAAACATGCAGAAATTGAACCCCTGGTTTATAAATTGGTTCTAATACAATTGGAAAAGTTACATAAAAGATTGGTTTAGAGAGGATCATGGAAGGTCATGAAATGAAACAAGAGAATGTTTGTGGATGGGAAGAGATGATTGGTTTAAACACTGATGTTTTTGAAGAGGAAACTATGAATATACTTGGATAGTATTTTAAATCAAAATAGTAAAATGTAGGGTTTTTAAGAGTTTTGATAAACTCTTCATTTTCTGTATTTTGAATTGTACATGAGCAGCAACAAATGTAGGCTCTGCTTTTAAATATATGCAATCTTCATAAATAATAAGTAGGCATTTTTATATAAAATATACAGAAATATCTGTAAAAATAGCAGTTAATAAACGGACCCATCTGCAACCGATGCAAGCAAGCACACACTACAATTTCCCCAGAAATGGTATCCTCTCTAGTTTTCTTTGTTTCTCTAGTGCTATCAATATCCTTATCCACTGTCCTCTTCTCGCCCCCAGAAGTTTGTCCTAACCACCGCCACATTTAGTTAACTTTTTACTTTACTTTATTACTCTAGCTAAATCTTATTACCTCCTATGATCCTCAATGTTTCGTTTGACTTCTTCCTTGTGTTTTCTGGTGGACGCTCCATTCGGTTCGTTTCTGGCGCGTATAAAACGTTATCACGTAGCATTACGGCACAGTGTTCATGGGAAACGTAGGAAGTAGGCTACTGCAGGGGGATAAATGACCGAGAACCATGCAGAGAACAGAGCCTTATGTATCATTCATGTAATGCCTCATGTATCACCGGCCAAACTGGCTAGTGAGTTTTTATTAACACCCGCCAAAATGAAATTTAACCCGGCGGGTGTTCATTTAGAACCCTGAATACATCCACTGTAAACATTAGCACATGGTGCCGCCTCTCTCCCCTCATTAGCCTTTAAAGCAACAGACACAGAAACAGCACATCCTGAGGAAAGCTCATTGTGGGACTGCTCGTAGTTGCTGTAATTCTGCACCAAGGCTGAATTTCGGGAAAGAGACTTAAGATACATTATTAGGGGACCACTAAGGCCTATATAAAAGCATCCAAAAACAGCATGTCATGGGACCTTTAAGGAGACAGCCAGAGGTTAAATTGGGCCGGGGCTGTCCGGGGCGGAGCCCCGGTACATAAACGGCCGGGTCTGGAGTTCTCCAGCCGATTTTGGCAGTCTGCCTAGTCCATCACGAGCAATGTTGTCCTACTCATTTACAACTTTTCCATTGCAAATCTATGTTGTTTTAAAACACAATTCTAAATAATGGTAGGGATAGGCTGGCCTAGACATCTGGAGCAAGTTTGAGAAGTACGCATATCGCGCACGAAAATTATAAATTTACGCTACCGTCTTTGAAGAGGTAGATTTTTTACACACGACAGTGACATTGACAGATGGAAAGCTAGCTATAGAGACAATATAAAGATGGAAAGCCAGGCTAAGAAACGTAAACGTATTACCTTCACTAGATAATGTTTTACCAATTGGACAAACGGATGTTTGTTTGTTTTACATCAAGCTCCAAAAACTATTTTTCGCTCAAATCAGCCCAAAAAATTCGCTCGCGCGCTATGCGCCCTCGCATTAAGCATGGAAGTCTCTAACTAGCCGTATGACTCATGGCTGAAGTTACGTTTCTCCAGCTCTCCCCAGGTTGGCAAAAGAAGTATCTCAAAATGCATCAGATTGATGCTTTAAAATATGGAATATTTAATTTTTCTAATGGGGAAGCATGCACCCGGACCCCCTTAGAGGGGTAATCCTTCTCACCTTTTTCACCCCTGACCCGTTTTCATGCCTGTTATTTACTGCATAATCCACGAAAGATTTGTGAAATTTGCCCCTCGGTCAGAGCCCCCCCCACATAGAAAATCCCAATTTAACCCCTGGAGACAGCCGTATAATAAACCCACTACTGTCTGTCTCATTAATGTTAATCAAAAAACAAAAGAAAAAGAGAAAATCACTTGCTGCTCTCGATTAAATAACATTTGTAGATTTAATTTGAAGTAAATAAAATATATGTTTGATCAATTAGATATCTGCTTGTAACTCTTGAAAACCCCCAAAATAGTCCTTGAAAAGTCGTTGAAAGTCCTGGAATTTCATTATACAGTATCTGTACGAACCCTGTAGCTAGCTCAACTAGATAACCTGGATAGTTTGTTTCTAGCAAGGTTGTTCCTTGATAAATCTGAGATTCTTATGAATGAAGAGCGCGTTACAAATATAATGAATTATTATTATTATTATTAAATTGAGTCATTAGATTACACACAGTTTGTGCGTCAATGATCTCCTGTCTTTTGCTATGGGCACTCTCTGCCAGTTATCCCGGCTCAATGCACCCCTGTTTGTGAACCATATAAGCTTTGATTAAACAGTTGTATTTGATTCAAACCTTCTGAATTTGGCTCCCACACATTTACAAGCTTGCAACATTACACTCCATGATAATGATGTTTATTGTTGTAATCCATAACTTGGTTACGCGTCATACAGGACTGCTTTGTCTGCGCATGCATTCTCCAGAACTGCTTTTCCTAAACTGTGCATGTATTGGCCAGAACTGCCTGTCTCCAAGCCTGCAGCCAAATGATATAGGCTTGTTGAGGCATTGTGTCGATGTGTGTGCATGTGTGTGAGCGAGGGTGTCTGTGTGTAGATCTAAGGATGTCGTCCTGATGTCTATCCACATCTCTTATGTTTTAGGAATGTTGAAGTCAAGAGATGAGTTTTGAAGTGTGACAGAGCCCAGGGGATCTATCAGAGGTATTATTGTCATACTGCATGACTATGTAGCACTGCTTCTGTGGCATGCTGTCCGTTGAGTGCTGGCTTCATTCTGTGGTAATGAACTGAGGGGAGGCAGGGGAGCAATCAGACAGGAACTGGATCACAGAGGTATCTGAGGATTGGGGACGCCTGCTCTGGTGTTACCTCCACTTTTTGGCAGATCAGTTGAATACCACACAATACCTCTGTCCAGGGAGAAAGATAAATGGAGAGACATACTCCCTGATACAGGATGTAATCTCTGATATAGGATGTAATATTTCATAAAGGATGTTATCCTTGATACAGGATGTAATGTTTGAAACAGGTTGTAATCCTTGATATAGGATGCAATCTATATCTATACAGGATGTAACCTATGGAGCAGAAATGGAGCAGTATCTAGGATCTATCTTCTGCAACACTGACACTCCATAGAGAGGTAGAGGGGAGAGGGAGGGAGGGATATGAGTAAAGAATTAAAGTAGAGGGAGGGAGAAGGAAGGCTAAATTATCGGAGGGAGGTGTTTAGTGAGATTAATGTGACATGTAATGATCGTGTGAGAATGTAGACTTCAGTCATCTAGTAGAGGAATCAGTTTCCACTCCATTTCTGCCTGAACTGGGACACTACGTCAAGACAAAGAGAGTAGGGAGAGAAACAACAGAGAGAGCTAAAAACTGACTGAGAAAACCGAAAGAGTATTTAAAAAGGAGGCAGAGAGAGTAAGCAAAGGAAGAGAGGGAGAGAAGGAAGAGGGGGAGAGGAGGAGAGGTAGAGAAGGAGTGATAGGAGTGTTACAGGAGGTGTAAAGGAGGCAAAGAGGAGTGGTAGAGATGTTGTAAAGGTGTAGAGGAGGTGCAAAAGTGTAGAGAGTGCAAGAGTGGTAGGTGTAGAGAAGTGGTAGAGGATATGTTGAGAATTGGTACAGGAGTGATATAAGTGTGAAGGTGTAGAGGAGTGGTAAGGTAGTGGTAAAGGAAGTGTATAGACCGGTTTGAGGCTGAGTGAGGGGGAGACCCAGACGGAGGAGGAGAAGATGAGTGTGAGGTGGGAGACGGAAGGACTGCAGACAGTGGGCATCGTCTGTCTGGTCTTCATGTTCCTGAAACTGATGCACCTGCTGGGCCTCATTGACATCACAGAGACGGGTGAGGGGATGGGGAGTTCAGAAGGCTTTGTTCAGAAGGAATTTTAAGTAAGAGGGTTGAAAAGGAGTGTTCTGTAGGTATGTTCAGTCGGATTATCTAGGGGGAGTGTATAGAGGGCTGAAAGAGTGTTCAGTAGTGTTAAGTAGGAGTGTATAGAATGAAAGTGTTCCGTATGAATGTATAGGAAGAGTCTTCAGTAGAAGTGTTAAGGGGGTGTTCAGTAGGAGTTTTAAGTAAGATGCAAGTGAGAAGTGTTCAGTAGAAGTGTATAAAAAGAGTCTTCAGTAAGAGTACATATGAGGAGTTCTCAATAAGAGTGTTTCGTTTAGGAGTATTCAGGACAAGTCTACATGACTTCACCTGCTATTTCTTCACTGTTTAATTCTGCTTGTCTTATAAGTGTCAGTGTCACTTCAACGACACTGTAGATGCGTATCTCTGACTCTCTCCCTTTCTATGTTCTTTTCATACCCTCTCTACCTCTTTGTTTTCATCCCCTCCCTCTCTCCATCCCTCATTCTCCCCTCTCTTTGTATTCATACCTTCCTTCTCTCTACTCTCTTCATCTCTATATCTCCTAAAACTTCCTCAATATCTGACTGGATACTGACAATTTTTCTCCATCTTCTACCTGGCTGCTTTTTCTCTCTACCTCTCTATATATTCCTTCCTTACTCTCTCTCCACTGTCTGTGTAAAGATGGTGAGTATGTCCTCATTACAAGTTCTTGTCTTGCTAGAAGAACCCTCCCTTAATGTGGTTGAAGGTTTTTACTCCCCACAAAGTGCTTTCTCTAGGAGTGGATAATTCCTACTTTATGATGTTGAGCAGTTTAACATCTTTATAGGAAGGATTGCAAGATGAACTTGAACCAATCTGGCTATAATAATAATATATATATATGTGTGTGTGTATATAGATTGATATTAGATTTTTGGATAGTGACAGTTAGTCAGGAAAATGTATGGTAACGAGAGATGGGAAGCCATGCAGAAATGGCTTGAGCCAGAAACAAACCCCAGCTGCTGCATGTGGGCCTCATTCCACATGGTACTCACTCTACCCAGTGAGCTACCACGGCACCTCCAATTTGGCTATAGGCTGGTTACAATCTGCCTAATACTTACAGTTATATACCAATCCTAACAGTATTACATATTAAATGAAAAATGCTAAAAGGAATGTATTTCCTCCTGTCTACCTCTATACCCTCTGCTCTCTCTCCCCTGCTCTCTCTCTACCTCTTTCTGCTGTTCTTGCTACCTCTCTCCTCTGCTCTCTACTTCTGTAGTCTGCTTTCTCTCCTGTGTTTTCTCTCTACCCCTCACCTTCTCTCTCTCTAACTATTTTGCCTACTGTCTCTCCCCTGCTCTCTCTCACTCTCGCTATATATATCCGCTGATTTCTCTCTCCCTCTAACCCCTACTCTCTCTACACTGCTCGATTACACTTGACCACCTATCTTTTGGTTTGACTCATTCGATAATCCCTCCTTTTTCTTTGTGCATCCCTTTCTACCTCATTTTTAATCCCTCCCCTTTCTACCCCATTTCTCTCCACTCTCTCTTGTCTGTCTCTCCTTCTCCCCCTGTCTCCCTTTTGCAGACAGCAGTGACAGTGATCTAGAGTTGTCCACAGTGCGTCACCAGCCGGAGGGGCTGGACCAGCTGCAGACTCAGACCAAGTTCACAAAGAAGGAGCTGCAGTCTCTTTACAGAGGGTTCAAGAATGTATGTTTGGGGCTAGAGGACTGGAGCAGCAGAGCTGGAGGGATGGATGGATGGTTAAGGCTGGAAGTTTGGGGGACTGGAGGGTTAGGGCTTGAAGGCTGTAGGTTTTAAGAGCTGGGGATGGAGGGCTAGGGTCTTAGGACTGGGGGCTTCCGGTGCGTGTCCATCACAGCGTTTTTTAACACTCTGCACCGCTTGCCTTCCCACAGTACACCACGCTCGGGGGGGTGTTAGACAAGTTAATACAGAGTTGTAGTTCTCTAAGGTCACTTTTGTAGTCATGGCCAAGCATGTAGACTTGGGTTCATGTACTCACAATTTTGATCGAAATACCACTTTTACACAACATTTGTGTAAAAATACAGAATATTTTACTAGTGCAAGATTACAGTACAATACATGTTACGCCACCGGTCACTCAACCAGTCGTTTGTAGGCTGGGCTAGCAAGCTAGCAGTGGCGTAATGTGATGAGACTGAATTTAAAAGTATAAAAACACACCAGGACACATCGCCAACCCTGCACCATATGCATTATTATGATGTTATCTTTAAATTCAGGCTCTCACATTACGTAACTTTGTTCTGAACAGAACTGGGTGTGCAGACACGTACGATAAGTTTCTCCTCCATCTTGAAATTGTAAAACCTAGAAATGTTTACCATGACCAACGGTTGCTACGTTACAGAAACAAGAAATCAATCCGATTGGCCTACGCTAGCGTTTAACGCTCCTCATTTACATTAAGTTAAGAAATATAGGACTATTAGGGCTGCAGTGTTAGGGAGCTGTAGGGTTGGGGGGATAATGCTGCAGTTCTGAAAGGATGGGTTAGGGCTACAGTACTGGAGGGTTAACTGGCAATATCACATTTACCACATGCTATCACATTAATGGTACTGTTTTCATCCCCTAAAATATCTATCTTCCCCTACCTCCCCTCCCCATGGTTCCTCTCTCCATACTTTGGGTCTCTCTGATTGGCAGGAGTGTCCCAGTGGCTTGGTTGATGAGGAGACTTTCAAGACCATCTATTCTCAATTCTTTCCCCAAGGAGGTAAGAAGTTAAGACAGAGATCTAACTATGTATCACACACACTCTCCCTCCCTCTCTGTTTGTCTTCTCTCTTACTCTGTCTCTCCATCTCTCTGCCATCCACCTCTACAAACTCACACACTGTACGCACACACAGAAGTTCTGGTGTGAAGTAAAGTAAAGCAAGGAAAGCCCCTAACCCTAACCCTTTTCTCTCCAGATGCCACCACCTATGCTCACTTCCTTTTCAATGCGTTTGACATGGACAGGAACGGCTCAATCCGCTTTGAGGACTTTGTGATTGGCTTGTCTGTGTTGCTGAGGGGCTCAGTCACTGAGAAGTTGAACTGGGCCTTTAACCTGTACGACATTAACAAGGATGGATACATCACCAAGGAGGTAGGCTAGAACACATTACCAAGGAGGAAGAATAGTGGGCTAGAATGTATCCCAGATTAAGGACTCAGTTCTCCCCCTCTTCCTTCCGCCCTCCTCCCCCTGCTTTGTTAGGAGATGCTGGCAATTATAAAGTCAATCTATGACATGATGGGACGATACACTTCCCCCTGCGTCCGGGATGAGGCTCCATCTGAGCATGTGGACAAGTTCTTTCAGGTGTACACACAGACACACACTAACACGCACACACGTGCATGTACAGACGCACGTGAAGGTGTGCATTAATACTCTGATATACAGTACCATCTGCATCTACATTGTTGTGATTAAGAAACTCTTTGAAACTACATTTCTTTTCTCTTCCTCTCCCTCCTTCCCACCATCAGAAAATGGACAGAAACAGGGATGGCGTGGTGACCATTGAGGAGTTCATAGAAACTTGCCAGAAGGTAATTTCCTTTTTTCCCTCCACCTAACCTTACAATGTTAGAATGTTAGAAGTTAATCACACCCACCGTCTCCCTTACATTCTTCTCCAGTCTCCCCTACTCTTCCATATAGTCCCTCGCCCTAGAGCACCCTTCCCACTCTCCCCTCCATAGTAACCCCCCCCCCTATCATACAATTGTTCTTGCTCTTTCTCTCTCAAACGTATTTTCCTTTCTGTCTCTCAGGACGAGAACATCATGAACTCCATGCAACTCTTCGAGAATGTAATCTAGAACACCGCAGAATCGCCATCCCAGTGTCTGGTCCTGTCCTGCGTCTGTTATATAGAATACTCTCAGCCGGCTGGCTAAAACCGGCACTTTTACTGAAAAGTTGATTAAAGGGGTTATTGATTGCAAACCCGATTTTACCTTGTCATAGTTGAATAACGACAGTTCGGTGGGTGATGAACATGAAGTGAACCTCAAAGTTCATTGACACCTCTTTCCAATGCAAATCTCAAAATGAAACTTTTTTGCTGTAAAACGCTAGCTTTTCAACAAAGCCACCGGACTGACGTCAGTCCGGGGACCGCCTCGTCTGTATCTTTGTCACGCCCCAAAATGTACATCCAGACCAGCCCTCTCACTGGTGTTCTTGCCCAGTCCGAGGTAGCGTAGATCTCTGATGCTAGTTTAGCTCCGCGCTGCTCTGTGTAGGCTACTTCTAAGCAATTACAAAGAATAACGTTTTGAAGTAGCCTATAACAAGGATATTGAAAATGGACCACGGTTGTAAATGCTGTGTTCCAGGCTGTACAGGGAAGGCTAACACTCATCTTCCCAAGGAGCCAAACATTCGACAGGCATGGCTGCTGTTTGTCTATGAGAACCCGACGAAGTTCGACACTCATTTGCTCTGAACATTTCACCCAAGACAGTTTTGACAACCTTGGACAATTTCAAGCAGGATTTGCTAAGAAGCTGAACCTGAAAAGATGTGCTTTTCCGACCGTACGCTCATCGCAACCGCAAGCTGTAAGTAGGCCACAACAGTATGATTTTGTCGGTAACAGTTATTAGCAATGCTAACGTCTCCTGTATCTAGCATAGGTAGAATGCTAAATACGTTTCTAAACACATCAACATACTTTACCTAGCAAATGACTCTAGCTAGACTAGCTGTAGTGGGCATTAGAAGGGAAGCTTCCGAAAAAAATGAGCATTGCTAATAACTGTTACCGACAAAATCATACTACAGCTTGCGGTTGTGATGAACGTAAGTTTCATAGCAAATCCTGCTTTAGCTACATTGTCCCAGGTTTTCAAAACCGTCCTTGGTGAAATGGTTCGCGCAAACGTGTCGAGGGTCGAACTGCACAGGGATCTTCTACGCTACGGTATAGACAAACATCAGCCATGCCCGTCTAGTCAATGTTAGCTAGACTCTAGCTCATCAGCTTTTTATTAACGCTGATTTGCAAGGAATGCAAGAACAGCTAGATAGCGATAACACCTAGACTGTAGGCATGTAAACTAGTTGAGCTTGCTAAAACAAGAGCATAAGTAGAATGTGTGATGATTTAGCCTAGTTTATTGGCAATGGGGCTAACGTTGTTTCATGTTCCTGACTGTTTCATTCAAATAAATAACCTGAGTTGTTATGTAAATCTACAATTCACGATGCATGTTTGTCCAGAACTTTGTCAGGTTATTTTTCAGCAAGATGTCTAGAGAGGGAAGCTAACTGAAGTTGAGTTGAATCACGATATAGTTTGGTTGCTATAAGCTGTAACGTTCTACCCACCAAAGTCAATCCAGTTTGCTTCGACAACAGAAGTGGGAAACAACTAACGTTATCATTTCAAACCTCATTTCAAATGATATCTAGTCAATCTGTTGAAAACAGTGTTTTTATTTCAAGTCTCCACCTTTGGTGTTTCAGTGAGTGCTGTTGGCCGTGTTGCGTTTTTGCTCCCCCAGCTTCACTCGTTGAAAACCAACCAATCAGCGCGCAGCTCATCTAAATATTAATGAGCATACCATGAAAGGAGAAAAGCTAGTGTTTTTTTTCCGGGAAAATATCAGAGGATCTATCAGCGGGCATAGAACAGCACCTGGGCCATTTTCAACCCAACAACTGTTACATACCCTATTCGGGTTATGAAATAGTGTGAAATACCCCCAAAACCCAGTCAATCACCCCTTTAATGTGCACTGTCCCTGTAAAAATAAACAAATAAACAAACACACACTCACATGGGTTTTGTGGTTCCTAGTAGAGGATAGCTAATAATCTTTATAATCCGTTGGTTCTTATAATTATTAGAGAAATAACTGGCATGATTGCTTACACACTCACCAAGTCTCAGTGTTGTAGTACTCAAGACCGGTCTTGAGACCACATTTTGAAAGTCTCGTCTCGGAATCGACCGCATTTTTACTCTGTCTTGTCCCGGTCTTGGAAAAAGAGGACTCTGGGATTTTATTTCAAGACCGGTCAAGACCACAACTGTGGGAATATCACTTAAATTGCCTGTGCATTGTTTAATTTATTTGTTAATATCATTACTGTTATTGGATGTAAAACGTCACGCTTCAAATGCAACCAATAACTAACTAATTTCTCATTTGAAATTACCCATCACCCCTCCTCGCACCCCAAAAGTTAATGAGGAAGATAGGTGAAACAGTGCGATAGGTGAAAGATGTTGGCCAAATCAGCTATAATTATATTTGGTTACCTGAACCACAAACAGTTTACAATAACGTCCAAAAGAAAACACTGCTTGTGAAAAGAGACTCTCACTGAGACGACTGGGACTAGGCCTAAATCAAACTTTTACCGGCATTTAGGAAGAAAACTGTTACCCCCCTCGAGTTTAATTAAAGGCGTTCTTTGTTTTTAACAGACATTTATTGGACATGAGTCTTCAACATGTCTTGTACATGCTAACCTTGTACGTTTTAATGCCCCAACAATGCAGTCAGAACTAAGAAAGGAAATACAAAAAACTTCAATTAACCCTGTAAACTGTGTTTTACACAGACTAAACTAAATGTACATACAAAAACAAATAAATAAAGCATATTAGGCCTACTTATTTATTCAAAAGATTATGCAGAACATTGCAAAACATGCAGAACTATTTATTGACCTTTTAACCCAAATGACTATTATGAACTGACGTATTCTCTAATAAATACATCTAAATATGAGAGTTGTCTCTGACGGCATCTAAAAAACATTAAAAAAAGGTAAGCTGTAAGGTTAGCAAAGCTAGCTTCCTAACCTTTGCAATCTGCCTCTGTACCAAAACTCTTCAGAAATCTCTTTGTCCATTACACAGAGATTTAGCAAGTATTAGCTATACTGTATGTAACATACTGTATGTTTCAGGGCGTTAGTTTCAGTTGCTTGCCAGATTTTGTTTGTGATAACGAGCCAGGCCACATAAAGCTATGTAGGTAATGATGAATATAAAGTTGTTACATCAGCGTTAACTCATGTCAGCTGCATATGACATATCGCCCGACTTAATACTGTTAAGTTAGCCTAAATGCCGCAGTACTGCGGGTGAGAACACTTGGGTGAGAGAGAGATGTGAAAGCAGAGATAGAGTTCTAGCCTAATGCGCGTCTAAGATTATTATTTTTTAAATAGGCTGTTTTGCCTGGCCAAGACAGCACTACTTTAAAAGTGCACATTTTTTGTTCAAATACACAGTTACAGATACAATTGAACTTTTTACTTAGTCAAACCCTACTGCTTGTGTATTTGTAATGGTCTGGGGTCTCATTTATAAAACTGTGAGTAGGATTCTTACTAAAAGTGTACGTACGCCCAAAAGCCTAAAATGTCAATGCGATTGTTCTTTACGATGATTCATGGCGACTGGTGAAAAAAAAACCCCCGCAACTTCTCAGACACTGTTAGCCTATTGGTGGAAGCCCTAAAATCGCATTATCTGGTGGCCGGTGGATCAAAATATCTTTTTTTTAAACAGTGCGAGTGGCGTCCACTGTGCCAGTGATACCCCTAGTCGAGATACAATTTGAAAACAAAAGCGTTTTGTTATGAACAGTAGTCTATTAAAGTTTGGACTGATAACGAGGGCATAGAGTGTAGCGATTACGCAAGAGCTTCACAACTGTATTTCCAGTTTTTGACATATGATGATCAGGGTGTTATTAAAAACTCACTAGCCAGTTTGGCCGGTGATACATGAGGCATTACATGAATGATACATAAGGCTCTGTTCTCGGCATGGTTCTCGGTCATTTA
Source organism: Mallotus villosus (assembly GCA_903064625.1). Lineage (NCBI taxonomy): Eukaryota > Metazoa > Chordata > Actinopteri > Osmeriformes > Salangidae > Mallotus > Mallotus villosus. The sequence continues at coordinate 16,089 of CAEFZP010003225.1, forward strand.
TCCCCCTGCAGTAGCCTACTTCCTACGTTTTCGTTGAACACTGTGCCGTAATGCTACTTGATAACGTTTTATACGCCCATTAGCGCAAGAAACCATGGAAACGGACCAAATGGAGCATCCACCAGAAAACACAAGGAAGAAGTCAAACGAAGCATAGAGGATCATAGGAGGTAATAAGAGTTAGCTAGAGTAATAAAGTAAAGTAAAAAGTTAACTAAATGTGGCGGTGGTTAGGACAAACTTCTGGGGGCGAGAAGAGGACAGTGGATGAGGATATTGATAGCACTAGAGAAACAAAGAAAGATATAGCTTCAAGCAGCCATGGGGTGGCCAAGCAGGTCAGATGACCTGGAAGAAACTTTCGACATCCTCAGAAGAGGGTTCCGAGTACACGCAGCAAGTTCGGTGTGAATCCATCAAAGATGTGCTGAGATACGACACAACCGGACTGTACCGGACAAACGGTTTCGAAAATCTAAAATAATTTTGATAGAGTGAGGTGAGGTTTAAATAGTGTAAACATATAACCAGCGATATGACAAGCTTGCTGGCTTTGGCTGGCTTCAAACCTCTTACGTTGCCCCTTGCCAGGACACCAACTTATCCTAGTGAGATATTCTCAGTGGTGGAAATTACTGTATTCAGTTACTGGGTAAAGATATAAGCAGTTTTTCGTGTGGCAAGCGGTTGTCAGATTTGATATGATCTCACTTCCTGTTTTGGCGGCTTCATCGCGGTTTTGAAAATCAAAAACCATGTGAAATCGTTTGTGAGGCTTGATCTGAAGATAATTGGTGACAAATTTGTGCTTATTGCAGCGCCACCTACAGGTGAAATGGCAAGAACTATTTTGGACCTCTTTAGAACAGGGTCCCTAGTCCCTATACCACATTTGGTGTCAATGCAGTAAAAAGGTGCTGATATATGACCTCACTTCTTTTATGATGGCTTGGTTGACAACTTTGATTGGCTGTTCCAGTCAAAAGGCTTTGCGGCTTACGGCTTGGCCACCAATAAAATGTAATGCCAAATGGCTGACCGGATTCTTGATGGTCTCCCACAACTCTCACTACAGCTACACTTAACTGTGTGTCTTTGGTGTTTCTTTTCACAACAGCGGGAGTGGTTGTCAGATTTGACCACTAAGACCAGCCTACTAACACGTAGAAGATGAGATGTGCAGGTCAATAAGCTTGCATGTTTAACCAACTTTTTGTCAATTTTGAATATTTTTCTTAATGGAATTATGCTGCTTACTGACACAGTCTACCTAATGTAAATACACTGTTCTAAATAAAGAGTCTATTAGTTCGGTTTATTAATGCCTGCTTATGACAAAAACGTTTGCTGTAAATGCATGGGCAGGAGTAATCTCATGACGCGAATGGACGTTTTAGCGATTTACTTTAAATCGTGTCCTTACTTAGTCACGTGTTGGTAAAATTAACATACCCTTGCATCATACTTCTGTGCTTCATTTTACTTAATTTTATGTGTTTTTCATGCCAACAATGTTAATAAAATGATCAAATGCATTCAGTGAAACTCATAATTGTTCTTATGGGCAGAACCCACGCAAAGCAGCTGGGCCGGACGCTGTCTCCCCTGCTACCCTTAAGAACTGTGCTGACCAGCTAGCTCACTCTAGCTCTCTACATAGAAACCCATGTAAATCTCAGAAACGGTTTGAAAAACTAATGAAATCAGTGATATTGAAAAAGTTGAATAGATATCAAAAAGCTGAATTACTTAAAAATAGTTTAGGGTTTTGTCAACATTTTAAAGTTTAAATGGTGGCTCTAGCTGAAAGATTGAGGAAGAAGAAGGATTTGGAAGTTGAAGAAGTTTAAAGAAGTTTGAAATGATTTGAAAGAAAACTCCATTGGAAAACCATGTAAAAAATATTATGAATATTGATTTATATTAATTCAAGCATAAGAGGTACAAAGCTGAAAAAGTCATAGCACCCATGGCCTGAAACTGCTGCATTTTTTGATAGCTGAACGGTTTTAATAGCTGAAGATTTGAAGGCGCTGAAAAGTGTCAATGAAGAAACAGGACAATAATAAGAAGATGCTTGAATAAAGATTCAAAGAACAATACTTGGAATGCTGAAGCAGCATGCCGAAGCGCACACCCAATAATAAGACTTTATTCATATAGCACATTTCATACAAGAATTGCAGCTCAATGTGCTTTACATAAAATCAATAAAAACAGTAAACAATAATATTAATAAAAAACAATAATGTAGGTGATAAAAGTCATGCAAATCAATAAATAACTATTTAAAATCTAACAGAAGATCTGCGGCCTCTCGGATCGGTCTTGGACCCGAGCTGCACTCGCAGTTTTTCAAAACATATAACAACCCAGACTGGCCGCACTCTATCTGCGGTCTCTCGAATCCGTCTTGGACCTGAGCTGCACTCGCAGTTTTTCAAAACATATAACAACCCAGACTGGCCGCACTCTATCTGCGGCCTCTCGAAACCGTCTTGGACCCGAGCTGCCTTTGCAGTTTCCAAAACATATAACAACCCAGACTGGCCGCACTCTATCTGCGGTCTCTCGAATCCGTCTTGGACCCGAGCTGCACTCGCAGTTTTTCAAAACATATAACAACCCAGACTGGCCGCACTCTATCTGCGGTCTCTCGAATCCGTCTTGGACCCGAGCTGCACTCACAGTTTTTCAAAACATATAACAACCCAGACTGGCCGCACTCTATCTGCGGTCTCTCGAATCCGTCTTGGACCCGAGCTGCCTTTGCAGTTTCCAAAACATATAACAACCCAGACTGGCCGCACTCTATCTGCGGTCTCTCGAATCCGTCTTGGACCCGAGCTGCACTCGCAGTTTTTTAAAACATATAACAACCCAGACTGGCCGCACTCTATCTGCGGTCTCTCGAATCCGTCTTGGACCCGAGCTGCACTCGCAGTTTCCAAAACATATAACAATAATATAAACATATAATAATATAACTAAAAAGTAATAAAAGTAGTAAAACCCGAGACAAAATTACTTGAATGCTTCGGTAAAAAGGTAGGTTTTAAGATGTTAAGATGTTAAGATTTAAAATGTCTAGCGTGTTTGCTTCCCTAATATTTATGGGTAATTTGTTCCATAGTTTTGGAGCGTAATTGACAAAGGCCGAATCACCAATCTTCTGATGACTGCGTCTGGTGACCTCTAATAGGCCTGCATTTGATGATCGCAGTGTTCTAGCTGGTGTGTAGTTTATAAGGGAGTTAGCAATGTAGCTAGGTCCTTGTCCATGTAGAGCTTTGTATGTGAGGAAAAGGACCTCAAAGTCAATTCTGAAGGTAAACAGGGTAGCCAGTGTAAAGTAGCTAGGACAGACTAATGTGTTCTCTCCTTTTAGTTTTGGTTAATAGTCTAGCTGCAGAATTTTGAATGAGCTGTAGTCTTTCAGTGGTTTTCTTGGGAAGACCAGTGAAAAGTGCGTTACAGTAGTCCAGCCGGCTGGAAATAAAAGCATGAATTAACTTCTCTGCATCATTTTGGTTTATGAATGGTCGTACCTTTGCTATATTCCTCAGGTGAAAGAATCCTGTTTTGGTCACTTTATTAATGTGAGAGTTGAAATTCAAATCTGAGTCCAGTATTAATAATAATAATTGATAGGTTTTATATAGCGCTTTATTGTGGGTCACTCAAAGTCGCTTACAGAGTCCAGTGTTCATTCAGACACAGACACACCGGTGGTGGTAAGCTACAACTGTAGCCACAGCTGCCCTGGGGCAGACTGACGGAAGCACACCGAGACTCGTCACCTCTGGTTTAAGACAGGGGGTTAAGCCTCCTAGATTCTTAGTAAGCATCTCTATTTTGGATTTGGGGCCACATAGTAAGACTTCGGTTTTGTCTTCATTTAATTTAAGAAAGTTATCATTCATCCATTTTTTATTGCCAACAGGCAGTTTGTAATGGAATTGATGGCCGCTGCATCGTTGGGTTCAGTGGATATATATAGTTGTGTGTCATCCACATAGCTATGGAAATCTATGTTATGTTCTCTAATAATGTCGCTGAGTGGTAACATATAAAGAGAAAAAAGTAATGGACCTAAGCAGCTTCCTTGAGCAACCCCGTAGCAGTTCTCATGTTTCTTGGACCTATGGTCTCCTAAACTAACATAAAACTTCCTTCCTCTGATATATGATTTCATCCAGTTCAATACGCTATCCGTTAGCCCAATAAGCTTTTCCAGTCTATTGATTAGGATGTCGTGATAAATGGTATCAAATGCTGCACTGAGATCTAACAGGATAAGGATAGAGACTTTATTTGCATCAGAGTTTAGTCTGAGGTCACTAATTATTTTGGTGAGAGCAGTTTCAGTACTGTGATATTTCCTGAAACCTGACTGCGAGACTTCCAGGATTTTATTTTCTTCAAGAAAATATTTAATTGGACTAAAACTATCTTTTCCAGTACTTTACTAATAAATGGAAGGTTTGATATTGGTCTGTAATTTGCAAGTAGACTGTTATCTAATTTGGGTTTCTTTAATAGGGGCTTTACAACAGCTGTTTTGAAGGCATCTGGGAAGACGCCAGTTCCAAGGGATGTGTACAAGTAAAGACAAAAACAAGCATTTTCAAGCATTTAGCCTACTCATAGGCTATTGCATAATTCATTAAGAACACCTTTGGAAAGAAGCTACTGTAACAACGTTATCACTGGCAATATTTCAGATGGAATCGCGATTCAAACAGTAGCTCTATGTCTGCTAACTGAAGACATGCCCCCAAAAACTTAAATAAACTTAACATTTATTTAGTGGAAAATCGCTCATGCATAAAAAGCTCAATAGCGATCATTGTCAGTAACAACGCCAAATGCGATATAGCCCTTTGTGGAGAAGCTGCCCCGGTAAATTGTATACTACAGTGTTCGTCTTGGTAGCGATCGTTGGTTGAATTCGATGTAACGTTCCGTTGTACGGTTTAGGCTGAAATTAAATATTTTTTTCATGAACAGATTGACAAGTTTATAGGCTGTGGCAATGAAGTTTCGGGTTAGTACTCAAATAGTTTCACCTATTGACATACTTTTGATTTAACCCTTGTGTTCTCTTCGGGTCATTGTGACCCATCAGTCATTGTGACCCCCCCACGTGTTGTGACAACTTTACCTCATTCAAAAATAAAGTGAAGCATTTTCTTTTAAACGTCAGGCTGTCTCACACCCCCCACAGCGCAAATGTTAAAAGAAAATGCTTTTTATTTGTTTTTGTATTGGGTAAAATTGTCGCAGCAGAATGATGGGTCGTTGTGAACCTTCGGGTAATTGTGACCGAAGGCAGCACAAGGGTTAAGGGAGTGCCGAACATGTACTGTCGCCGTTTGACTTCCTAAACAGCTGTGGATGTTTTTGTTAGCTACACAGTGTCTAGCGTAGGCTACAGCGTTGCAGTACTGGTTTGAAACCACAGGTAATGATAATTTCACCAACAAATCGTTCACTTGCAATCTAATGTCATAATAAATCGTACAACGAAAATGTATCTGTGAGGAATGTTTAGGTTAACGATTGAAAACAGATGCATCATAGACCGCCAGTAGCGGACTGGCCATCGGGAGTACCGGGAGAACTCCCGATGGGCCGAAGCACTCTGGGCCGGAGGGCCGCTTGCCATTATATTACTTTTTTTTTACTAGCCTACTAATAACATTTTTGGCAGAAGATCGAGCGACACGGTTGGCCAGCAACACGTTTGGCCGGCCCCCCCTTTCCCCCAGGACGGTTGGTCTATTCCAAATGAACGTATGCAGCCCTAACGGGCTGTCACTGTTGTGTGTAAGCGGCACTAACTGACAAATCGAAAGCTAGCTAGTAGAGACAATATAAAGATGGAAAACCAGTCTAAGAAACGTCAACGTAATTACCTTCACTAGACAATGTTTGCCAATTGGACAAACGGCTATACGGTTTGTTTTACATAAAGCTCCCCCAATTTTTTTTTCGCTCAAATCAGCCCCCCCCAAAAATCTCGCGCGCTGTGCGCGCTCGCATTAAGCGTGGAACTACCTAACATCACATCAGCCACAGAACTGGCATGCATTAGCAGGGCGCTCGCTGTGATTGCGAATACGGGACCGGTTCTGGTGGGCCGGTCTGGATCAAAGTCCAGGGCCTATTTTTACTCCCACTCCGTCCCTGTAGACCGCTGTAGTATGTGTTGCCCAGGCAACATAGGCTGATGTCATGATGCTAATTCTTCAGTGAAATAGTAGACAACGGTTTCCGAAAGTAAATGTAGTTCCTCAATAATATCATCTTATATTGTACATTACACTTTACAATTGTGTTTCATATCACAAAGTAAAATGAGTAAATAGTTATCACCCTGGCCTCTTTGCTTGTGGTGTTTCTGCAGCTGCCTTGCAGTAGCGTTACAAACTATAGTTAGCCTACCTATCTCCCAGAAGTTAACAAGCTGCTAAACTAATGTTCTGCTAGAGGTAGTCATGCGTGTTTCGTGACATTAGTAGCGTCAGTGACTGTGGCTAGCAAATTAGCCACGTAAATAAAAATACATGCAACTCAATGGCTACCAACTTTTGACATTATGTTTTCTAAGTAATCCAAATATTGACGGATGCTTAGGGGGGCGGCACGATACCATCCTTGCTGTGCATCAGTCTCAATGCACGTCGTATCTAATGCGTCGTTGCTAACGTGTGCCGACGCTGTGACGTAGGCTAGAACTGAGTACCCGTCGGCGACAAAGACACTTTTTGCCACAAAAACGTTGTATGGTCCGAAACTGTGCAATGGAACGTAAATAAAAGTAATAGCAACTTAATCGGGACCAAGACTAAACTTTTGACACCAACGTTTTCTATGTAGTCCAAATATTGACCGAGGTTTAGGGGGGCAAAAATTATAATAAAAATAATAAAATGAAGATATATGTGAGATAACAATGGTTGTGCTCACCAAAGGCGTTCTACTACAGAAAATAAATCTTTATAAGCAGTATCGTATCTGTTCTCTCATAGGAACCTGGTCCATGTACTTGTTACTTAGATCTTATTGAGAAGATTTGGATTTCCTTGTTTAGCTATACCCTCAAACACGGTTTCAAACTTCTTCCTCGATTCAGATTTGAGTCAACAAATCTCAGCACGCTAATCTGAACAAAAAACAACACTTTAAGTGAAGGTTTTTGTTAAACGTAGTTTACTATTCACAGATTATTCGTAGTAGTGTGAGAGATTATTCACAGAGACAGTGTGTCCTCTTGTAACAGAGATCCTTTCAGATTCCGTTGCGCTAGGTTACGGTCCGTTACATTGCGCATATGGATTATGATAAAGTTTATGGGCAGAATACATTTGGGATTAGCGGAGGTCGGAATCTCTAATCCGGGACGCCAATTCAAATCGCCACTTACTGCAGTGAGGGTCAGAATGCTAGATACAGCAGTAAAGAACTGATGTATTTAAAAAAACACTTATCTCTGTCTGTTTTCTGTCTCCAACTCCCAGGGTGTGCGACTAAAAGAGGCCTGGAACAACAAGCGCCTCTTTATCGTTCCTGGAGGGTTCCATTCAATATCATTGTGTAGGGGGATGAGAGAAGATGTGGGGTGCATGTTGGCTCGTTGCTGTTGTGGTTTGAGATAGAGACGTTTGATAGGTTAATTGGAGGGAGCCGGGAGAACCCTGCAGTTGGTATCACCCGACTATAAAAGGCCTGCTCTTGGATCAGATAAGGAGAACTGACCATGGTAGTCGGACCCTACCACCGGGCTGAACCAATTGTATTGGACACAACCAATAAATACCCACACTAAGGGTTTGCTTTAAACAAATGTCTCTGCCTGCTCACTACTGTTCATGACCGCTACAAGGGTCAGTTTGACACAAGCAAGGTATGCATTTCTATTTATCAAATGGTCCGAAATGACAAGATGCATAGCCAAAATGGCAGAAATCATGCTTCTTGTCACTCCTCAAAGGTTCATTCTGAGCCAGGAGAAACCCTGGTTAGGCTTAGTGAAGCCAGGTAACTACAATATATCACAGGTATATCACAGGAGCTTCCTCTCCTGTGTGTCCTCATGTTACATTGTTGACACTGATACAGTTTATTTCCTGTGTGTCCTTGTGTGTATCAGAGATCCACTTTGAGAAAAGGATTTCCTACATTCCTGACACTGATAAGAAATTATTATGAAAACATCATGGAAGAAACACAAAATAATAAAATACTGATATTTTTAGCAACAATTTGCTAAATTGGCAGTTAAACACATAAATCACATTGCATTTCTTATATACTAGTAAAATAATTGGACCAATACGCTGTTCTTATTGGTCCAGAGACGTTCTCAAAAGTTAACAAATCCGTGAGAGTTTGCAGAGGTAAACTAAAGTTTTTTACGGAACTAGCACTGATTACTCTGGCATCATGGCGTCTGCTCCAGATTCGCCGTGTTTAATTTGGGATCTTCCGACGTATTGTTGTAGTATATAAGAAACCAAATGTTTACTCTTTGTTCCTTAAGGTCTCCGAATAGGGTATGTAACATTGGTTTGGCTGAAAATGGCCCGGACCTGTTCTATGCCCTCTTTTACATCCAGCATTTTTTTCCCCCGGGAAAAAACACTAGCTTTTTCCCTTATATTGTATGCTCATTGGTATTTAGATAGGCTGTGCGCTGATTGGTTGGTTTACAACGAGCGAAGCTGCGAAGCAAAGACGGCCAACAGCACTCACTGAAACAAGAAGGTGGCGACTTGAAATAAAAACGTACAAATAAATCTATCTACACAACACTGTTTAACAGATTGACTAGATATAATTTGAAATGATTACGGTATTTTCCACTTCTGTTGTCGAAGCAAACAGGATCGCCTTAGGTGGGTAACGTTAGCACTACAGCTTAGCAAACAAACTATCGTGATTCAACTCAGTTTCAGTTAGCTCTAGCTATCTTGCTGAAAAATAGATCTGGACAAACATGCATCTGAATTGTAGATGTACATAACAACACAGGTTATTTATTTGAATGAAACATAGTCAGGAACATGAAATAACGTAAGTCCCATTGCCAATAAACTAGGCTAAATCATAACACATTCATGCTCTTGCGTTAGCAAGCTAAACTGGTTTACATGCCTACAGTATAGGCGTTTTCGCTATCTAGCTGTTCTTACATTCCTTGCAAATCACCGATGAAAAGCAGATGAGCCTGAGTCTAGTTAACATTGACGAGACGGGTATGGCTGATGTTTGTTAATACCGTAGCATAGAAGATCTCTGTGCAATTGCGCGAACCATTTCACCAAGGACGGTTTTAAAAACATAGGACAATGTAAAGCAGGATTTGCTATGAAGCTGTTGCTAAAAAGAGATGCGTTTCGACCTATATGTTCATCACAACCGCAAGCTGTAGTATGATTTTGTCAGTAACAGTTATTAGCAATGCTAACGTATCCTGTATCTAGCACAGCTTTTCTCCAGTTATTTCGAATAGATAATCTAGACAGGCGTCAGCAAAAGGCTAGACTGCTTTCGTTTTCTGGCTATTTTTTTGGAACCTTCTAATGCCGACTACATCTAGTCTAGCTAGTCATTTGCTAAGTAAGGTATGTTGATGTGTTTAGAAACGTATTTAGCATTCTATTATGCTAGATACAGGAGACAGCCATGACCGTCGAGTGTCTGGTTCCTTGGGAAGATAATGAAAAGTGTCAGCATTCCCAGTACAGCTTGGAACACTGCATTTATGATGGTCCATTTTCAATATACTTTAAAAACGTTCAAACTTTCTCCTTTGTTGTTCGCGTGGAAGTACATAGAGCAGCGCGCAGCTAAACGAGTGTCTGAGGGCTGGTCTGTATAAATGTTGGGGCGTGACAAAGATGATGCTGCAACTTGTGACGTTCCAAGTTGCACTGTTTCAAAAGCGAGCGTTTGCCAGTTGCAGTTTCAAAACAGGAGTGAGAAGTTACATTTTGATAGGAAAGAGGTTTCAATGGACTTTGAGGTTCACTGTATGTCTATATTACACACCAAACTGTCATTTTTCAACTATGACAAGGTAACATCAGTTTTGCAATCAATAACCCCTGTAACTTATTAATAAATAGTTACAGACGTCAATACAGAGAAAGAGCTAGCTTGTTATCTTGTGAATGTGCTGCCTGACTATTATGTTATTTTTGTCATTTGATTTTCACAAAAATAGCTATTTGTTTTCAGTCATTCTAATGTCAGGATCATACCCACAATTGTAACTTAAATGTACAAGCTAACTTTCAATGCTGACAAGTAGCTTGGAAACAAACTCTTCCCAATGTAGGTGAATCATCACAAATCCTTTTTCAACTAAGACAGAGAGAGTAGGTTATTTGTATATCACCTTAAGAAACATTTGTACAAAAGGGCTTTGGATTTATCTAATTGAACAAGGCCAACAGACTAAAACCAAAGTGATTATGATGACAACAGTATCAACGTGAATCAATTCTGTATATAGAAAGTACAGCATGAATAAAGTTCATAGTTCTAAACCTAACAGTATTTAGGTGATCCAAGTCAATACAGACAGATTGAACATATTCAGGAGTCAGTGTCATCTGAAATATATTCAGTACAGTCTGAAAACCAAAGGCGAGTGATCACTTGGTGAGAGACACAGTAACCCTCTGCATCAGAACCACCAAGTCTGGTGTCCCTGATTAAACAAATATATAATGTTACAGTTTGCTGTAGTTAAGCTTAGTGATCAATGTTTTCACCTGTGTGTCTTCATGTGTCTATACAGAGAACCACTTTGGGAAAAGAGTTTGCTACATACCTGACATTGATATGGTTTCTCTCCTGAGTGTGTCCTCATGTGTTTTCCCAGACAACGACTATGAGCAAAGAGTTTGCTACATTCCTGACATTTATATGGTTTATCTCCTGTGTGTGTCCTCATATGATTAACCAGATTAATTTTCTGACTGAAAGTGTTGTTACATTGTTGACATTTATATGGCTTCTCTCCTGTGTGTACCCTCATGTGTTCAACCAGATTACCCTTATGAGCAAACCTTTTGTTACATCTTTGACATTCATACGGTTTCTCTCCTGTGTGTGTCCTCATGTGTTCGTCCAGAGAACAACGTTGAGAAAAGTGTTTGCTACATTCTTGACATTGATATGGTTTCTCTCCTGTGTGTGTTCTTAAGTGTCCAATCAAATTAGACCTCACGCTAAATCTTTTGCTACATTCCTGACATTGATAAGGTTTCTCTCCTGTGTGCGTCCTCATGTGTCCAACCAGATTACCCTTATTAGCAAAACGTTTGTTACATATTTGACATTGATACGGTTTCTCTCCTGTGTGTGTCCTCATATGAATAACCAGAATACTTTTCGTACTGAAAGTGTTGTTACATTGTTGACACTGATGCATTGTTTTCCCTGTGTGACGTCTCTGTGCCATATTTTCCCTTGGCTGAGCCTTAATGTTTTTTCTGTTTTGAAACAGCAGCACTCCTCCATGTTCCTCCTCCTCCAAACTCTCAGCTGTAGAACAGTCTGGAGCTACAACAGAGAGGGGCTGAGAGTCACTGCCTGGTTTTGGTGCTGCATAGTCTTGTCCATCAGGCTCTGCTTTGATTTGCTCCTCAGTTGTGTTGCTGGGTAGAAAGTCTCCTTCTCTGTTCTCCACTTTATAAGTTTGTTCAAGCACTCCTCCATGTTCCTCCTCCTCCAAATTCTGAGCTGTAGAACAGTCTGGAGCTACAACAGAGAAGGGCTGAGAGTCACTGCCTGGTTTTGGTGCTGCATAGTCTTGTCCATCAGGCTCTGCTTTGATTTGCTCCTCAGTTATGTTGCTGGGTAGAGAGTCTCCTTCTCTGTTCTCCACTTTATAAGTTTGTTCAAGATGTGAACATTCAGAAAAGCCCTCCTGATCAGAGTCATGTTTCACAGTGGTAGAGGTGAACATGGAGTCTGTAGTTTCAGACTGCAGTCCTTGGAGCTGCTTTTCCTCCTGAATGGTCCACAGCTCCTGTTCCTCTTTAATCTGTGGCGGCTCCGGGAGAGAGAGCTGCTGCACATCTGGGGGGAAGAAGAGGCAAGACAACAGTTAGATGTGGCCTGCTTCATTATTCTGCAACCTAGATTGACAGCTAAAGAGACCAATTAAAACCAAAGTATGTAGATAGAGATCTTAGCATGGGGTCTATGGGATGGTCGTTCAAATAGGGAACACTCCACCCAACCTTGATCTAAAGATGTTCTGACTTCACAGTCAATTTCACCACCACTATTGTTTACAGCACATTTTATAACTGGTAGTTCTGATGTCATGACTTGTTTAAGGTTAGGGATAACACATGTCTGAACATTTATCTTCTGAGAAGCTCATGAGTGACGTTTGTCATTATTCATAGATTCAACTAAGTAGGTTAATTCTATTCAAACTTCCCTAGCCAGAACTGATGCCAGATCTCCTTTGGTTTCACTCCTATATCAACAGTGAGACCATTGCTTTCAACTACAGAGCAGGGCTGTAGTGGAGGGTAAACACACGTAAACGCCGTTTACGCACCTCTGGAATTCTGGAAATTAGAAGAAGCTGAACATAAACTGACCCCGGTAAATTGTCCTACTACTAGACTGCTGCGTTCTTCTTGGTAGCAATACCGTTGCTTGAATTCGATTTAAAGTTCAGTTGCACGGTTCGGTGCGTGTCCACTGCAGCGACGCGAATTGCTTGCCATCGCTCGCCTCCCCACAGTGCACCATGCTCGGAGGCGTTTCAGACAGATTAATGCAAAGTTGTAGTTCTCTAAAGTCAATGTTGTAGTTCGTATAACATCATGGCAAAGTGTTCAGACTTGGGTTTACATACTCGCAATATCAATCAAAAACAACTATACAACTCGAAACTGTTTAAAACACATACGTGTAAAAACGTTTTATTATATTACTGTACTCAAAGTCTGCTAATCTCATTATAACGTAAGCGCCGCTCTAAGTGGCAGCTGTTGTAGCAGCTCTTCATTTTTCTGCTGTTTTTGTCTGTTTTGTCTACTTTTTCTTGGCTTTGTTTTTGTTCTGTTGTGGTGAGTTTGTTTGTGTTGGGATGGTGTGCTGGTGAATGTTTTTTTTGTGGTCTCGCTGGCCGGTTGGACCAGTTTTTGTTTTTGAGGCCAGCTGGAGCGGAGCGGACACGGAGCGGAGCGGACACCGGCATTTAAAAAAAAGTTGAAATATATGTTTGGATGGCTTGGTTGCTATGGCGCGGCGAGTGGCAGTCTGTCTGCGTCTGCGACTGCTGAACTGCTGAGCTACTGGGCTGGCAGTGGAGCGCCGTGTCCGTGGGGTGCTGAGCCGCGCGCTGCGGGGGCTGCTGGACGGTCCTGCCGGGACATGGCGGAGGGGATGATCGGCTCCGGATCGGCATCGGCGGAGCGGCTCCTTGTTTGTGTTTGTGTTGTGTCGTGTTGTCTGTGGCTAGCTAGCTGTATGTTGGAGGAGCTGTGAGGGACACCTGAATTTCCCTCACGGGATAATAAAAGTATTTATCTATCTATCTAATCTGTCGATACGACAAGGGAGTCCTAGCCGGGCTAGCTAGTTACCACAGAACAAAGTTATGTGACGAGACTGAATTTGAAAGTACCAAAAAAACACCAGGAGCACCGACAACGTCGGCAACCCTGCACCATGCATCATTCCTTTTGTTAATGTCTCTGTACGAAAACAGAGACGTATCAACAGGACTGGGTACGCGGCCACACAGACGATTCATTTTTCCTCCTTGAAACTGAAAGCTGGAAATGTTTACCATCATGGTTGCTACGTGACGAGAAACAAGAAAACACTCCGATTGGCCATCACTAAAGAAAATCGCTCCTCATTTGCATAAAGTTGAGAAAATCTCGAATCGCTTGAATCGCTACCTACAATGCACCACGCAAGCAATTTGCCTGGCTACATTGAAAATGTCGCTTCGCTGCAGTGGACAGCCACCTTAGGCTGTGTCAATGAAGTTCAGGTTAGTAGCAAAGAGGTCAAGTAACAAAGTACAAATACTTTTTTACCTTACTTAAGTAGGGCATTTTGGGTATCTATATTTTACTGAGGTAATTATTTTTCAGACGACTTTCTACTTCTGCTCCTTACATTTTCACGCAATTATCTTTATTTTCTACTCCTTACATTTCAAAAGTAGCCTCGGTACTCCAATTTCATTTTGAAGAAGTTTAAATAGCTTGCGTTGCTAAGCGGGTGTGCCGCGACGTTGCGGGAGAGAGAGAGAAAGAAAGAGTGCGTGTGTGTGAGCGAGGGGCCAAGGTCTGCGGTCTTGGCCGTTAATTCATTAACTTCATTAATTAGTGTAGGTAATATGTTGTTAAATATGTTTGAACGTAAATAAATGAGGCCTACCTACAGTATACAAGTAGTTATGTCTTGTGCATAATGCGCAACCAGATGTTCAAATATATTAGAAATTTTGAGCAATTTTGACAGCCCTAGTAACTCTCTTTTTATATGGCTCTGGTTTAGACCAGAGAATGTCTAATATGGGGAAAACTGCTAGCCTGGTCCTAACCAGACTCTCGTACATTTCATTTTTTACAGAGTCTGGGCTCGCTCCATTGACAAGCATTGACTTCCTTGTAGGCGGGTACTCTGTTGAAGTTTAAAACTATTGGATCTGCCTAGAGCCACTCATTACCAATCGCTAGCGTTCGCCTTAGCCAATTCCTTCACCACTACTGTAACAGAGCTAGCTGCTGTAACTGTAAAAATCTAACTGTTCCCGAACCCCGTGGGAAGGAAGGCCACAACATAATGGCCACCAACAAAACTCAGCAAAACTTGTTCTTGCTCCGGCTTTAGCTTATGGATATTCGGCAGCGTTGCCACAACGGACCGAATGGCTTCGCTCGCATCTTTCTCCGCCACCTTTACGGAACTACAACACAAACTAGCGCACAACATAAACATCATTGTTCTCAGCCACTCCCTCTGTTCGCTGATTGGACAGGTAGAAAGTTAACCTGAGACATCTGACTTGCGTACCTCAAGCTCAGACCTAATATAGAAGCTAAATAAAAATTGAGCGGAAGTACGTAGGAGGGCAGAGCCAGGCTAGAGAATTGCCAATCTCGGGAAACCTTTAGCATTTAACCTTTAACATTTATTTTAAACTAAACTATATATGTAACAAAAGATAGAAAAAAAGAAAGAAATTGTGATCATTTAAATAAGAATTTAAAAAAGTTTGAGGCTTGATCATGAAAACAGATCAGGGCTGTTTACAGCAGGCAGCACAGACATATTCCTGTCGGTTGGATTTGAGCACAACACTGATGTCACCTATAATAACATTACCTCTTATACAAAGAAATACCAATGCTTCATTATAAATGTGTCTAGTAGTGATACAAGTATTGTATTCAATACCAGTTGACAAGCTATTACCCATATAGTGTCGCCATCCAGATTGTCCACATCCCCGCATAGTAGGGGTGTGTCAGATCTTATAGCCCGAAGATATGAGGGGGGGAGGATTTTGGCAGGTATGAAAACAGTGTTGCCGAAATCCCACTCCCCTTTTAACTTTTACATTTTTATTATCAAAAGCTTTTTATGGCATACTTTAGAGTGCATGAGGAGCCACCAAAATAATTTGGGGGTGTGTCAGATCTTATAGTCCCAAGATATGAGGGGGGGAGGATTTCGCCAGGTATGATGTTCAGCTGTTGCCTCAGTGTTGTGCTCAAATCCAACCGACAGGAATATGTCTGTGCTGCCTGCTGTAAACAGCCCTGATTTCATGATCAAGCCTCAAACTTGTTAAAACTCTTATTTAAATGATCAATCAAAATGTCATCATTTATTAGATGTTTCTCAATAGCCATTCACAAAGGGAAGGTCCACGCTTGGCTTATCAGGTACTAAAACCAAGCACTGTACATTGCAAGTTAGAAGATACTAACTAGGCTATGGGAAGCAGGATGTATAAAATGGATATGATTGTAAACACAAAACAGTTGTGTGGCAAGTAGTTTACTGAGAGGGAAATAGAAGTTGAATTATGTTAGGAGGGACCTCTGGCTGTTAGCAGGGGCCTTTTTATATAGCTACATTTGTAAAATAATGTAGCAATACTAATTTACCAGACGATTCTATTACAATTGGCATGTAGTGTAAGTAGCCTATAACAGCAAGGACAACGTAATCAAGAATCAGAAGTGAATAGTTCTACTAAAAGTGATTCGCACAAATGAATACAAAGAAGGATGCTCGCTTTTACCAGACATGTCACATAACAGCAGTCGCAACTAATTCACATATTAGGCCTCATTCCGATAGTAGGACAGTGTAGCATAACATCAACATCGTTTCTCAAGTGCAGCTCAACATTACGTCTATTTCCATGAGACAATCATTCTGATTTTACATGTAGCACGACATTCAAATCGTGTGCAGCGCAACCTAACTTATATTTTAATGAAACATGAATTAAATAGCCTACTGACAGTTTCCTCAAAGCCTAAAGACGGGGGAACTAGGCTCAACATTGTAAAATTTGCCTCGGTTCGCCAACCTACACTGATGTAAGGCTGGGTGTCAAACCTGCCCCCACCTCTCATATGCTAAAGTCTGGAGTTTCTGGAAGGTCTCAACTTGATGGCCCTCACACCCCATTCAAGATGTGGTTAGATTGGTTGTTCTTGTGTATAAAGGGAATTGTAATGCATTGTTCTTTGGATTCTTCATCTCCTGAGATCTTCTTCTCAGTTCTGCCTTGTCCATGTCCTACTCCTTGCTCACTCTTGCTTTCTCTCTGATTTACAATGATCACGGTAGAGTAGGTAAGACTTAAAGCCTTCATTTGTAACATGTTTGCCTTGTAATTGATTTCATTCATTTGCATTGTTATTAAATGCGTATTCCATTTGACCGTACTTTGACCATTCTTGCTCTGATTTAACCCATAGTCAAATAACTATAATTGGGTGTGCTCTAGGCTTCGCCAGAGCCAACCTTTGTTATCTCACATATATATTATTATTATTATTATTATTTATTCTTGCCCCCCTAAGGCTCGGTCAATATTTGGACTACATAGACAAACTACGTGTCAAAAGTTTCGTCTTGGTAGCGATTGAGTTGGTTCTATTCGAATTTACGTTCCGTTGCACAGTTTAGGACCATACAACGTTTTTGTGGCATAAAGTTGATTTTGTCGGCAAAGGGTAGACTACTCAGTTATAATAGCCTACATCACAGCGTCGGCACATGTTAGCAACAACGCATTAGATACGACGTGCATAGAACAGAAGACTGTTGCACAGCAGGGATAGTATCGTGCCGCCTCCCTAGCATCCGTCAATATTTTGATTACTTCGAAAACGTCATGTCAAAAGTTGGTAGCCATTGAGTTGCTTGTCTTGTTATTTACCTGGCTAACTTGCTAGCCACAGTCACTGACGCTACTAACGTCACGAAACACGCGTGACTACCTCTAGCAGAACATTAGTTTAGCAGCTTGTTAACTTCTGGGAGATAGCTTTGCTAACTATAGCTTTAACGCTACTGCAAGGCAGCTGCAGAAACGCCACAAGCAAAGAGGCCAGGGTAATAACTATTCACTCATTTTACTTTGTGATATGAAACACAATTGTGAAGTGTAATTAACAATATAAGCTGATATTATTGAGGAACTACATCTATTTTCGGAAACGGTGGTCTACTATTTCACTGAAGCATTAGCATCATGACATTAGCCTATGTTGCCCGGGCAACACATACTACAGCGGTCTATGATGCATCTGTTTTCAATCGTTAAAATAAACATTACTCACAAATACATTTACGTTGTACGATTTATTATGACAAGATTACAAGTAAACGATTTGTTGGTGAAATAATCATTACCTGTGATTTCAAACCAGTACTGCAACGCTGTAGCCTACGCGAGACACTGTAGCTAACAAAAACATCCACAGCTGTTTACAGTAGGAAGTCAAACGGCGACAGAACATGTTCGGCACTCCCTTAAATCAAAAGTATTTCAATAGGTGAAACTGTCTGAAACTTCATTGACACAGCCTAAACTTCAATCTGTTCATGAAAGCAATATTTAATTTCAGCCTAAACCATACAACGGAACGTTCAACCAACGATCGAATAACTATTAAAACGTATTTCAGGAAAAATGCTCAAACGGGTTTGTCCTCCTTACTGTTAAAATGCACTTCTAATAAAGTGAGTGTTGGCAAAACCGGTTGTTATTTTTATGTTGAGGCGGCGGGGGTGTTGTCGGCAGCTGCTGAATGTAACTAAAAAAGTAACTTGTAATGATCTAATTTAGTTACTTTTAAAATCAAGTAATTACTTTTTAAAGGTAATCAAGTAATTACTTTGATTACCTTTTCAAAGTAACTGTGGCAACACTGGTCATTGCTAATGCTATTCTTAAAGCGTGTCGTTTTGTTGCTAGCAAAAAAAGTTTAGCCGATGGAAAGGTAAATTATGAAAGCACATCACGCAAGAGGCACTAATTTCAATGCATTTGTATCCTTAGCTCTTACGGTGTGTTCGCAACACAAGGTGACAATAAAGGATTGTGAACCATCAGTAAAAGAGACCATCTTATTCAACTGGGACACCCCCCCCAATAATGTTCACTGCCCCCCCAGTCAAAGCAGGCTGCAACCGGCCCTGCATTAAACTAGCCTATATGCAATTGATTTTGCAACATCAAATAAGAAATTTGGAATATAAACACAGCATATTCGTTATTAAATCAAACCTGCTCGGTGAATCTTGATTTCAGGTTGAGTAACCATGTCCAACAACATTTGCAGTCGCGCACTTTCCTCCTTTGAACGAGCAATCTCTTCTTCGAAATCGGCAAACGATTTTTCAGCTGCCCTAAATATCTCCAACGTTGCCGTTGTTAATCGTTGAGTGATAAAATCCCTGAACACCTCTAGTTTTGACATTTTGGTGGTGAAAAACTCGAAAAGTTTACGAATTGTAGCTTGAGCAAGTTGGCTTTTTTCCTTCAAGCTCTGTCTTGCTAGCCGGATGTAAACAACTCAAGCTGTTCCGGTGAAGAGTGGAAATGGAGAGTTCAGTCAGAGAATGTATAATCTAAGAGAACTCCCACTCTCGGGATACTTCCGGGTTCTGAACTGGTTGCAGTTCCACACTAGTTCCATGTGATGGCGCTAACGGTCGAGTGCAGAATGAATGGAGGTCTATGGAGCTATACCCCTAAAAATCCACCTTTCTCAGGATATAATTTTTTTTCTAGTAATTTTCATTTGGAATTCGAAAGGGGAGGCAAAAAAAATACTAACTGCTGGGTGTTAGATTTTTTTAAAGTAGTTATTTTGTTCTAAAAATACTTTGACAATGTCAGAGACGTCATACACATTGTACGACCAGAGATACCGTATTACGGCAAGCTCCGGTCACTTTCTTTTCTCTCTCGAGGCATCGACAACACAGCTGACAGGTTAGGCTCCCCCTGTCAATACACATGCTAGAAAGAGTTTTGGCTTGCTAATGTTGTTTCTAATGTTGCTAATGCTCTGACATTATGATTCCACTTCGGATGCCATCAAGTGGGATCTCTGGTCGTAGTCAGTCCATCACTAACCAATCAGCATTCATTAGCAGAATGCTAGCGTGTTATGGGCAACAACGACTCACCTTGTAAGAAATCGAAAGGACATAAATACTCGTTCATCCAATTTTCGACCTATAATCCATGTTGAACATGCAAAAACTACAATAAAATCTGAGATTTCTCAACGTTTAGCCGTTTAGCTCCATAGACTCCCATTCATTCTGCACTCGACCGCGATCACTCCCAGTGGAACTCTGGTTACAGGAT
>CAEFZP010003228.1:0-49588 GCA_903064625.1 Mallotus villosus
TCGTATGTGTGTGTGATCTGTAGCCCTGCGATGGGCCTCGCATGTTTAATACAGGAATGTGGTTTACAGGAAGAACTGGGGTCTAATCACTGGAGCTGTGGTGTATGGAAACTACGGGCTCATAGGTCTCGTGTCTACATCCGATGACCCACAACCCCTTACTCTGATGCTGTGTGTGTGATGGAGGATATACGGTCCTTGCCTGCGGCTGGGGGTTATTTTATTGTTTATAATAGCACTGTGATAGTGTGTGTAGGTGTGTTTCGGTGTAGTATGATTGGTTCGTTTTTTTGTGGTGTTTTTGTCTTGTCTGATTGCTGATGTTGGGGGGGGCGTGGTTTTGTGTGTGTGTTGTGTTGTTTAGGAACACTAGTGTGTTGTTCTCCAGATTTGTGTGTGTAACAGTGTGTGTTCTCCAGTGTGTGTGTGTGTGTAACATGTGTGTTCTCCGCTGTGTGTGTGTGTAATCAGTTGTGTTGTTCTCCAGCTTTGCTGTGTGTATGTAAAGTGTGTTGTTCATCCAGCTGTGTTGTGTTGAACAGAGTGTTGTTCATTCCAGCCCTGTGTGTGTGTGAACAGGTGTTGTTCTCTCCAGCTGTGTTAGTGTGTGTTTTGTAACTGTGTGTTTTCTCCAGCTGTTGTGTGTATTGTTAACAGTGGTGATTATATGTGTGTCTCGAGCGTGTGTGTGTGTGCTATAATACAGGTGTTGTTCCCCGGCGCTGTAGTGTGTGTGTGTGTAACGAGTGTGTTAGTTCATCCAAGCTGTGTGGGTTGTGTAACAGTGTGTTGTTCTCAAGCTGTGTGTTTGTATGTGTGTAACAGGTGTGGTGTTCTCCAGCTTGTGTGTTGTGTGGTATACAGTGTGTTGTTCTCTCAGCGTGTGTGCTATGTGTGTAACCGTGTGTTGTTCTCCAGCTGTGTGTGGTGTCTGATTACAGTTTGTGTTGTGCTGCAAGAGTGTGTGCTATAGCAGTTGGTTGTGTTCTCCAGAGTTTCACCGTTGTCTGTATGTGTGATGTAACAGTGGGCTGACTGTTCTCCAGCTGTTGTGTGTGTGTGGTAACAGTGTGTTGTTCCTCCTTAGTGTGTGTATGGATGTATGAAATGCTGTGGTGTGTATATACAGTATGTCTTATTCTTCGTGTGTTTACCAGATGATTGACGTGTGTGCATGAGTCAGGGGGTTTAGGTATCCATTACAGCATGTGTGTGTTACACTCTGGTAGCAGGGTAATTCACAGTGTTGAGTGCGTCATTCTGATCGACATATCACTGTTGTCGTGTGCATCGCTGTGCATGCTGAACCTATACACACGCATGAGCGTACGTAGTCGCTGTCAACAGGCATGACGGTAGTGCTTATTGCCCTTACACCACCCTGTGCTGTCCCGCTACTGCTAGCCTCCGTCGACCCAGCCTCCCCTACCCCTCGCCGGCCAGACCTATTCACCCATAGCCGCGACGCTTTTATCCTAAAGTCCCCACCCACTGATCTTATACTGATGTGTGGTGCTGTGTGTGTGTGGTGTGTGTTGTGTCCCTAGACGACCTGCGTAGTGCACAGGCAGCTGTGGGACTGGGAGAAGTGTGGACGTTGTAGCTGTTCAGCTAAGGTGTTCGTAACGGCCCGACTACGCTCGCACCCCCATTCGTAGTGTGTTGGAGTGCTGTGAGATGTCGTTGTACCGTGTGTCTGTAACCCGTCGTGCCTGTAGAGACATGACATACCTAGCTTAGCACCGAAGAGCCTCAACTGTGACCGCACCGATGCAAGCCGTGATGGTCATTGCACACTACACACGACATCGATCACACTCGTACGACAAACCTGTGCCCAACACACACACACACACACATCAGCACACTACACACACATCCACAGTCACCACCCACACACAGTCACACATTCAGTGCACATCGTACGATGCATCAGCACAACAACACATCATAACCAGCCATCAAGTGTGTGACGGCTCACACTACTGATAAACCACCATCAAGGTGAGCACACACACACACACACAGTCAGTCAGATGTCAACCATCCAGCAATGGATTGTCGCATCAGTCAGAACACCACGATCAATGTGAGTGGTAATCAGCACATACAGCATCGACCACCATCATAGTGGGGTCACGTAAAGCACACTACACATCACGTGACATGTGTCACCACCATCAAGTGGACGTCACAACACACAGTCGACACACATCGTAGCTAGCCTATCCAGTGCAAGGTCGAGGTCACACACACACATCACTAGCACCACTAAGTGCATGTGAGGTGCAGGTCGTGTCCTGCGCTACCCGCCCAGCTCATATTTTGATGTGTTGACTTCTAGTGTTTTGATCCTACTCAGGCTCGTCGGCGTAACTGGTGCCCTCGTACCTCTTCTCTATATCTTGCACCGCTTTTGGTAGTGGGCAGTGGAAGGGTGCTCACGTGCCTCTAACTGCAGATCAGAGCGTGATGATGAATACAGCGAGAGCGAGTACAAGGCGATGGAAGCTACCTGATCATCTGGCAGGCAGCACGTTTGGGCGATGAGCCGCCTGCAACAGGAGTTGAGACCGCATGAGCGGTCTATAGATCTGCGGACTAACAGGTCAGGATCTGCTGGAGTTACTATACGTTGACTAACGCTACACTAGTGTGGTTAGACTAAACATCTTCTAGTGTGAGTCTCCGTGTGTGGGGTCCTTCACACCAGTAGACGCCCGTTCATGTCGGAGTTGAAGGGGGAGAAAAGAAAGAAGGAGGAGAGAAAAGGGGAAAAAATGGAGGGTTGGAGATAAAGGGGGGGGTTTCTCTTTCGTGGATCAGACTCCCAGGTATGCGTCCTAACGGTTAGGGGGACTCGTCTGAATGAGGACCACTCAGGTGTGCGCAGCGCTGGAATGCTCATATATACGCCACCCGTTTACACGTCGCTACCAACATGTAATCCGCCCGTCAGATGTGGTAGGAAGCTTGTGGTTGAAGTCACCTCGATTTTCCTCGTCCTTCCCCGCTTAATTGCGTCTCTGGGCGGTGCTATCAAATAGCCAGCGGAGTGGTGACGTGCGTGACTTCATCCCTTTCTCAGCCTGTTATAGAATGTAGGGCGGCGTTCCCTTTAATCTATGTCTTGCCTCTTTGTTTTCTATGTTTGGTATTGATCCGGCTCGCGGGATACTAAATTCTTCCCGGGCTTCCACAACAAAAGCTTCCCTCAATTGTCTTACATTTTATTTCTGTATTAGCTCTTCGTTTAGTTTACTTGTAAAATGATTATGCAGGACTCCACTGTTCGAATTTGTACTTAAGGAGGACTGAGAAATGTCGCGGCCCACGTTGTGAAACAACTAGGATGGGCGAGCAAGACTTTACGGGGTTTTTGTATGTCTGTCTCACCTGTCAGGGGGGTTTGATAGGAGAAGGGTAACACAGTCTTGGGTGAAATTTAGGTGATGTAGTTGGAAGGTTGAAAATGGTGGAAATGTGTGTGAAGGCAAATAGATAGTGGGAGTTAGGGATGTATGCAAGCAGCTAAAGACAAAGGGTTATATAAAGGCCCTTTCCGCGCCTTTCACCAAGACAATATCCCCCTTCCATACACTTTTTTTCTCCGCCGACTGATCCCCTTTTCCCACCCCTCCACCCTTCATCAATCTTTTCCTCTCTTTCCACCCTTCTTAGGCTTCTTCATTTTGCCATAATTTTTACCCAACATTTGTCTCTCGCTTGGCTTGGTCTAAACCAGTATCCCTCTGCCCAGACACAAGACGTGGTTCAGTACCCTGGAGTAGGCCAAAGACCTAAGAACGTGGTGTTGAATGGTTTGCAGCGTACACCCTCGAGCGGAAAGCAGCATCACCGGACAGAGGACGGTTGAGCACACACACATGCCACACATCACACACATCACACCCCCACAGGGACACAGAAGAAGGGAGATGAATTGACGATCCACACTTGTGCGAACACAACACCAAAGGGACGGGGAGGATGCACCACACAGGGGCACACACACATCAGCGGACACAGGCGAGCACACAAACACACTACCACACACACGAGCACGACCCACACAGCACACACACTAGCAACACAGGTACAGCACACAACAGGTACACAAGGCGGGAGAGAACACAACAAGATACCGACACGACACGACACAAACGGGCGAAAAACAACAAATAAAGGGAAAAAAGTAGGACGTGGGATGGAGAAAAACCATATTAAAAAAAAAAAACAAAAACAAAAAAATAGGAAAAAATATCCAAAAAACAAAAAAGAAGGAGAATAATCGA
This sequence comes from Mallotus villosus, assembly GCA_903064625.1. Classification (NCBI taxonomy): domain Eukaryota; kingdom Metazoa; phylum Chordata; class Actinopteri; order Osmeriformes; family Salangidae; genus Mallotus; species Mallotus villosus. Next base: position 4,296 of record CAEFZP010003228.1, read on the forward strand.
AAAAAATAACACAGACAAATACACAAGGGGGAGAGAAAAAAAAAAATAAAACAACATAGAGAAAAGAATAAAGCGTACGTATTCGGGACAGACACACACACACATCCAAACACACAAAAAGAGGAGACACCACACAAAGATCGGGGATGGACAGCACACACACACACACAGAGAGCACACACACAAAGGATAGACACACACAGGGGAGAGACACATCAAACACACAGGACACACAGACGGGAGAGACACGACACACAACACAGGGGACCACCAGGCGGGAGGAGACACTACAACACAGCACACAGAGAGACACAACACACAGGCGTGGAGAACACACACCACCACAGCACAACACAAACAGAGAGACACAACACCATACGTATATAACACCACCACACACACACATATATACACACACAACATACTGGATATAACAAACACTTCTGTATATACACCAAACACAAAAACAAGTACCACACATGTAATGTATACTAAAAAAACCACACACACACATGTAAAACAAATTATGTAATACACAACACACACACACAAAATTATACACAACACATACTGTATATAACTACACACCTACCCACATGCACACCCCCTCCTCACCCCCTCTCCCTCCTCATCCTCTCTCCTCCCCTCCCCCCCCCCTCCCCCCGCAGGTACGGTGCGTATATGGCACTCCAGCACCTACCGTCTGGCTGGAGAGCACTCTGAACGACGGCATGGAGCGGGTCTGGTTGTGTCTGCGGCCTGCGGGGCTCCAACACACGTGGCCCTGGGATCCGACGAGGGCAGCATCCTCGTCAAGGTGACAGTACGAGGAAGGGGAAGCAGTGTTGGAAGGGTCTGTGTACGGGGAGGAGGGACCGGCTTAGCTCTGTGGTTAGCTCCGTGGTCGCTCTGTGCCGTTAGCTCTGTGGTTAGCGTGCTGTGGGTAGCTCTGGGGTAGCTCTTTCGTGGTTAGCTCCGTGGTTATGCGCTGTGGTTAGCTCTGTGGTTAGTCTGTGGTTAGCTCTGTGGTTATAGCTCTTGTGGTTAGCTCTGTGGTAGCTGCTGATGGTTAGCTCTGTGGTAGCTCACGTGGTGGTTAGCTCCGTGGTTAGCTCCGTGGTAGCTCCGTGTGGTTAAGGCTCAGTGGTGAGTCCGTGGTTCGCTCCGTGGTTGCTATGCTCCGTGGTTAGGCTCGTGGCGTGGTTAGCTCTGTGGTGGAGGTCTGTGGTTAGCTTGTGGTAGCTCGTGGTTTCGATTCTGTGGTTAGAGCGTGTGGTCTGAGGTTGAGTGGAGGCTCGTGTCGCTGGGCCGGGAGGGAGCCGCCATGTCCATGACTCCAGCGGGAAGAGAGATCCTGGGGGCACGTCACTCGGAGGTGCAGCAGCGCCACCTGAAGGCCCTGGGAGAGCGGAGATCAGGGACGAGAGACGCTCACCGGCTGGCGTCAAGGACATGGGCACTTTGAGTGTGGGTGAGAGTGCTAGCGCAGAACATCCAGCACTAAGAACAAAGCCCAACGGAAGCAGATAGACGCGAGAGCGTAGATGAGAGGGAGAAAGAGGCGCCGCCGAGAGCATGAGAGCGAGCAGGAGAGCAGAACGAGAGCGCGAGAGCAGAGAGAGCGCGAGCTGTCGCGCGCGCGCTCTGCGCTCGCGCGCGCGCTCAGCGTCGCGCGCTCTCGCGAGCTCTATCTCTCTCTCTACTCTCGCTCTTCTCTCTCTCTCTCGAAATCTCTCTCACTATCTCACTCTATCACTCTCGCACTCTCTCTCAACTCTCTCTAACTCGCTATCACTCTGCGCTCTCACTCTCTCTCTCACGCTCTCCTCTCTCTCTCAGCCATGGGGGTTGCAAGGTGTCAGGTTTGTGTTACATTGGTGTGGTTGCCAGGTTGTGTGGTGTGTGGAGACGGGAGTACATCATCTACACGGCCATGGCCCTGAGGAACAAGAGCTTCGGATCAGCACAGGAGTTGTCTGGGCACACGACTCTTCAGAGTACGCCCTCCTTCTCTCTCTCACACACACACACACACACACACCTAGACACAAGTATAGACAGACAGGCCTCTTCTATGATCCTGTAGTGGGTGGTGTGGTGATGTGATGTGGTGTGTGTTGAGTGTGTGTTCATGTGTGTGTTCATGGGTGTGTGTTCATGGTGGTGTTCATGTGGTGTGTGTGATGTGTGGTGTTGATGGTGTGTGGTTGATGTGTGTGTGTGTGTGATGTGTGTGTTGATGTGTGTGTTCATGTGTGTGTGTGTGTTCATGTGTATGTGTGTGTGTGTTGATATGTGTGTGTTCATGTGTGTGTGTTAATGTGTGTGTGTGGTTCATGTGTGTGTTGATGTGTGTGTGTTGGTTCATGTGTGTGTTGATGTGTGTGTGTTGTGTTGATGTGTGTGTTGATGTGTGTGTGTGTGTAGGTACGCCATCAGGGAGAGCAGCAGTGTGGTGAAGCTGTTTAAGAACTTCAAGGAGAAGAAGTCCTTCAAGCCTGACTTCGGAGCAGAAGGTAACTGTCATTACAGAGGAGAGATCACACACTGTGACACTAGCATGTTTACAGACAATAATGTGACAGACAATAATGTGTGGGGTGTGGGGTGTGGGGCGTGTGTGTGTGTGTGTGTGTGTGAGCAGGGATCTACGGAGGGTTCCTGCTGGGTGTCAGGTCGGTGAACGGGCTGGCCTTCTACGACTGGGAGAACACTGAGCTCATCAGACGCAATCGAGCTCCAGCGCAACATGTGAGGGAGGGGGGAGAGGGGAGGGAGGTTTTGAGGGCGAGGCGGGGATGTGGAGGCTTAGGGAGCGCGAGCGCGCGCTGGCAGCGCTTTTCGCGCGCGTGCGTGCGACGTCTTTGAGCGTATCAGCGCGCTTTGTCGGTCGTTTGCGCGTCGCGTGTCGCGCGTGCGCGTCGCGCGCTAGCTAGCGAGCGCTCCACGCGCACGTAAGTAGAGAGGACCGACAGAGCGCTCCGGTGAGTGATCTGATCCTGTTTAGGTCTTCTCTCCGCTCTCTCTGTGTCAGCCTCAGGGCAGAGCATGGATGTGCATCGCTCACCGCGGTCCCTCTGCCTTCTTCATCCTATGCGCTCACCCCACATGGCCGAACAAGGTGGCTCCTGCCAGGAGACCAAACCGTCACAGAGCGGCATCGAGGAGGCCTTCGATGAGGTCATGTGAGATCCAGGAGGTGGTGAAGACAGGGATCGTGGGTGGGAGACATGCTCATCACACCAGCTCTGTCAACAGACTCAACTACTTTGTAGGAGGAGAGATCGTCACCATAGCACATCTGGACAGGTAAAGAGACACACACACACACACAACCTACACCTAGACACACACACTTACACACACACACCCACATCTGCCTCCACAACACACCTGCACACACACACACACTTACACACACACCCACATCTGCCTCCACAACACACCTGCACACACACACACACTTACACACACACACCACATCTACCTCCAAAACACACCTGCAACACACACACGTCCACAACACGTCCACACCCCTCTGAAGGTCTGTGTGTGTGTGGTGTGTGTGGTGTGTCTCAGGACCATGTACCTGCTGGGGTACATCCCTAAGGACGACCGTTGTACCTGGGGGACAAGGAGCTGAGCATGGTGAGCTTCTCCCTGCTGGTGGTCCGTACTGGAGTACAGACGGCCGTCATGAGGAGAGACTTCAGCATGGCCGACAAGGTGCTGCCCACCATCCCCAAGGAGCAGAGGACCAGGGTCGCTCACTTCCTGGAGAAACAGGTATGACAGGTCGCTCACTTCCTGGAGAAACGGGTATCAGAGCCACTCCACTTCCTGTTTGGGGATTCTTCCTGTTTGAGACACGGTTGGCCTGTTGTTACTGTGTGTGTGTGTTAGTGACATGTGCGAGTGTGTGTTTCTGCCGTGCGTGTGTGTGCGCAGGGCTTCAGACAGCAGGCCCTGGCTGTCTCCACAGACCCGGAGCACAGGTTCGAACTGGCGCTTCAGCTGGGGGATCTGAAGATCGCATACCAGCTAGCTGTGGAGGCCGAGGTGAGACACACACACACTCATACACTCACACACACACATCATACACACACACACACACATACACACACATCATACCAGCTAGCTGTGGAGGCCGAGGTGAGACACACACACACTCATACACACACACACACACTCATACACACACCACACCCACATCCATACACACATCACACACACACATCATACTAGAGCCCGACCGATAAAGGATTTTTAAGGCCGATACCAATACAAATATTTGGTGATTTAAAAATCCGATATTCCGATATCGGCCGATATAAAAAATATCAAAAACATTCTGAAACGCGTAACAAAACAAACTGATTCCCTAACAGTAGTTATTTGTAGTTTACATTTAGTCACTTTTAGCAAAAGTTCTTATCCAGAGCGACTAGTACAGGGACATTCCCAGAGGCAAGTAGGGGTAAGTGCCTTGCCCAAGGACACAACGTCATTTGACACGGCCAGGAATCGAACCAGCAACCCTCTGATTAATAGCCTGATTCCCTAAACTGCTCAGCCATCTGACTGCTGTATTATTCCTCACTAAAATAATATGATAATGCAGTTTCTGATAAATAAAATGTATAAAAATACAAACTTAAGGTCCTTTGAACAAAAACAAAAACAAAAGCTATAAAAAAATAAGTAATAATAATAATATTCATTTATCGGCCATTATAAATGTCGATACCGATAGTTTGGAAATGCCTAATATCGGCCGATAATATCGGCCCGCCGATATATCGGTCGGGCACTACATTATACCAACTGGCAATGACATACTGTCTGTGTCTGTGTCTGTGTCTGTGTGTGTGTGTGGTGTGTGTGTGTGTGTGTCTCTGTGTGTGTGTGTGGTGTGTGTGGTGTGTGTGTGTGTGTGTGGTGTGTGTGTGTGTGTTGTGTGGTGTGTTCCAGTCGGAGCAGAAGTGGAAGCAGCTAGCTGAGCTTGCCATCAGCAGGAGTCAGTTCAGCCTGGCTCAGGAGTGTCTGCAACAGGCGCAGGACTACGGAGGACTGCTGCTGCTGGCCACCGCCTCGGGGAACGCTGCCATGGTGACCAAGCTGGCTCAGGGCGCACGCAGGGACGGCAAGAACAACGTGGCCTTCATGACCTACTTCCTGCAGGGCAAGTGAGTACAGGAAGTACACCTCCTAGCTCCTCGCTCTCTACACCTCCTAGCTCCTAGCTCTCTACACCTCCTACCTCCTAGATCTCTACACCTCCTACCTCCTAGCTCTCTACACCTCCTACCTCCTAGCTCTCTACACCTCCTAGCTCTCTACACACCTCCTACCTCCTCCCTCTCTACACCCCCTACCTCCTAGTTCTGTACACCTCCTACCTCCTAGCTCTGTACACCTCCTACCTCCTAGCTCTCTACACCTCCTAGCTCCTAGCTCTCTACACCTCCTATCTCCTAGTTCTGTACACCTCCTACCTCTTATTGTGTGTTTAATGCCAGCCTTGGGAGAAAAAAATATATACCTCGAAACGTTTTTTTGTAGTTTCAATTGATGACCATAAAATCCATGTTCCTAGACTGGATGAATGTCTGGAGCTCCTGATCTCCACCAACCGTCTGCCGGAGGCGGCCTTCCTGGCCCGCACCTACCTGCCCAGCCAGGTGTCCCGCGTGGTGCAGCTGTGGAGGGAGGGGCTGGGCAAGGTCAACCAGCGTGCGGCTGAGTCCCTGGCCGACCCCACCGAGTACGAGAACCTGTTCCCCGGCCTGCGAGAGGCCTTCCTGGCCGAGAGCTTCCTCAGGGAGACCTGCCTGGGGCAACCCCGGCCAGCTACAGACTACCCCCTGGTCACGGTGAGGATACAGACTGGTCAGGGGGTAGTCTCCCCTCTTCCTCTGAGCTGTTTCACTCCTGTGCAAACTTTCTTCCCTTCTCTCCATTCCCTCTCTCTCTCCTCTTCTTCACATCCATATTTATCTATTTCCCTCACTACCACCCTGACCCCCCTGACCCTGACCCCCACCCTGCCTGACCCCCCTGACCCTAACCCTGTGTTTTCTCCTTGGCAGCCTAACGAAGACAGAAATATCCTGGAGGAGGCCAAGGGTTACGAGCCCACAGGAGTCCTGCCCACCCCCCCACCACTGGTCAGTCTGTCCTCACACACACACACACACACTCACACACACACAGCCTAACCCTAACCCAAGGGTTACGAGCCCACAGGAGTCCTGCCCACCCCCCCACCACTGGTCAGTCTGTCCTCACACCACACACACACACACACACACACAGCCTAACCCTAACCCAAGGGTTACGAGCCCACCGGAGTCCTGCCCACCCCCCCTCCACTGGTCAGTCTGTCCTCACACGCACAGGTGGCGGCTAAAATAACTGCTTAGCTTGTTTAGTTTAACTCTTCCCCCCTGCCCCCCCCCCTCCACAGGAGGAGACCAGTGAGGAGCCCAGCCTGGCTGCAGGACTGATGGCGTCCCTGTTGCCGACGATGACTGCTCCCGTGGCAACTACGGTGGCTGCTGTAACTCCTCCCTCTGCCCCTGCCCCCACCCAAAAGAAGAAGGAGGAGGAAGAGGAAGAGGAGGAAGAAGAGGAGGAGGAAGAGGAGGAAGAAGAGGAGGAGGAGGAGCAGAAAGAGAGCCCTGGCACATCAGACACACAGAAGGACAAGGTGACACCCCTCCATGACCAGGTGTAGAGGTAGATGATTTAGGGTTACAGGTAAACAGTACAGTATGCTAGAGGTATATGTTATGGGTATACAGTATGATATAGGTATATGTTATGGGTATACAGTATGATATAGGTATATGTTATGGGTATACAGTATGCTAGAGGTATATGTTATGGGTATACAGTATGATATAGGTATATGTTATGGGTATACAGTATGCTAGAGGTATATGTTATGGGTATACAGTATGATATAGGTATATGTTATGGGTATACAGTATGCTAGAGGTATATGTTATGGGTATACAGTATGCTAGAGGTATATGTTATGGGTATACAGTATGCTAGAGGTATATGTTATGGGTATACAGTATGATATAGGTATATGTTATGGGTATACAGTATGCTAGAGGTATATGTTATGGGTATACAGTATGATATAGGTATATGTTATGGGTATACAGTATGCTAGAGGTATATGTTATGGGTATACAGTATGCTAGAGGTATATGTTATGGGTATACAGTATGATATAGGTATATGTTATCTGTATACAGTATGCTAGAGGTATATGTTATGGGTATACAGTATGCTAGAGGTATATGTTATGGGTATACAGTATGCTAGAGGTATATGTTATGGGTATACAGTATGCTAGAGGTATATGTTATGGGTATACAGTATGATATAGGTATATGTTATGGGTATACAGTATGCTAGAGGTATATGTTATGGGTATACAGTATGCTAGAGGTATATGTTATGGGTATACAGTATGCTAGAGGTATATGTTATGGGTATACAGTATGCTAGAGGTATATGTTATCTGTATACAGTATGCTAGAGGTATATGTTATGGGTATACAGTATGATATAGGTATATGTTATGGGTATACAGTATGCTAGAGGTATATGTTATGGGTATACAGTATGCTAGAGGTATATGTTATGGGTATACAGTATGCTAGAGGTGTATGTTATGGGTATACAGTATGCTAGAGGTATATGTTATGGGTATACAGTATGCTAGAGGTATATGTTATGGGTATACAGTATGCTAGAGGTATATGTTATGGGTATACAGTATGATATAGGTATATGTTATGGGTATACAGTATGCTAGAGGTATATGTTATGGGTATACAGTATGCTAGAGGTATATGTTATGGGTATACAGTATGCTAGAGGTATATGTTATGGGTATACAGTATGCTAGAGGTATATGTTATGGGTATACAGTATGCTAGAGGTGTATGTTATGGGTATACAGTATGCTAGAGGTATATGTTATGGGTATACAGTATGCTAGAGGTATATGTTATGGGTATACAGTATGCTAGAGGTATATGTTATGGGTATACAGTATGATATAGGTATATGTTATGGGTATACAGTATGCTAGAGGTATATGTTATGGGTATACAGTATGCTAGAGGTATATGTTATGGGTATACAGTATGATATAGGTATATGTTATCTGTATACAGTATGCTAGAGGTATATGTTATGGGTATACAGTATGCTAGAGGTATATGTTATGGGTATACAGTATGCTAGAGGTATATGTTATGGGTATACAGTATGCTAGAGGTATATGTTATGGGTATACAGTATGATATAGGTATATGTTATGGGTATACAGTATGCTAGAGGTATATGTTTATGGGTATACAGTATGCTAGAGGTATATGTTATGGGTATACAGTATGCTAGAGGTATATGTTATGGGTATACAGTATGCTAGAGGTATATGTTATCTGTATACAGTATGCTAGAGGTATATGTTATGGGTATACAGTATGATATAGGTATATGTTATGGGTATACAGTATGCTAGAGGTATATGTTATGGGTATACAGTATGCTAGAGGTATATGTTATGGGTATACAGTATGCTAGAGGTGTATGTTATGGGTATACAGTATGCTAGAGGTATATGTTATGGGTATACAGTATGCTAGAGGTATATGTTATGGGTATACAGTATGCTAGAGGTATATGTTTATGGGTATACAGTATGATATAGGTATATGTTATGGGTATACAGTATGCTAGAGGTATATGTTATGGGTATACAGTATGCTAGAGGTATATGTTATGGGTATACAGTATGATATAGGTATAGCTTTAAAGGCAGGCTAACAGCTTCATAGGTATATCAATTACACTTCTAATCCTTGGCTTTCTACTGTACTTACTGTATCCCCTCCCTCTGCTCCCCCCTCCCCCCCTCCCCCCCCTCTCCCCCCCTCTCTCTCTCCAGGTTCTGGAGGAGCAGGAGGACTTGGAGGATGACCTGGACAACATGGATCTGGAGGACATCGACACCACAGATGTCAACCTGGACGACGACTTCCTAGACGACTGATGCCCCCACGGCCAATCAGGCTCTTCCATTCTATTTAAAGAGACCAATCCCCTCCTCCCTTTTTTGTATTTGTTTTCCAGTGTGTCCTGTCAGTCCTACGGTGGTAGATGATGATGATGATGATGATGAAGGTGATGATGGTGATGAAGATGATTTCCTGAAGAGGAAACCGTGCTAAGTTGTCTGCTGCTGACTCTTGCATATTTTTGTACTTTATTCAGGACCTTGCCTTCACTAACAGCTCGTGCATTCTGCTATATATATTTTATTTCCATGTGTTCAGATAACCTTTCATCTGATATGTCAAATAAAAATGCATAATTGTGTTTGAGACTTGTCGAGAGTTTGGTTCTTTTTTATTTGTGATGTTCTGGTTGTCAGGTGAGCGGTTAGGGAATCGGGCTATTAATCAGTAGGTTGCCGGTTTGATTCCAGGCCATGATCAATGACGTTGTGTCCTTGGGCAAGGCACTTCACCCTTTTTGCCTCGGGGGAATGTCCCTGTACTTACTGTCGCTCTGGATAAGAGCGTCTGCTAAATGACTAAATGTAAATGTTTTATAGTTCATGATGGTGTCATAGCGTCTCTGTGTCGCTTTCTCCCTCTCCTGCATCGGACCGAAACACGGTCCCTCTAACGTGTACACAAAAACACTTCTCTAAACACCGCTACCGCTACACCACCGACAGGCCAGCTGGCATGGCGCGGGTGGTGGGCAGTATTTATAATCTGAACAAAAAGAGCTGGGACCACAAAATCACAAATAATAACACTGCTCAGATTCAGCAGAATCAAGACCAGGCTTAGGCGTGGAGTTACACACGTGCCACCTGGGAAAGAACAACGTATGTTTGAACTGTTTCTGATCATAGGCCTACATCTCATTATCGGGTTATTGTAGCGGCGTGTCGTTTCTAAACCACCTCCCCTGCGCTAGGGGGCGAACTACAGTCTGATGACGTCGTGTTCTGAGGACAGGGAGCTTCGTGTGTTCAACAAAAGTCGCTGGGAGCTGCTGCCAGAGAGAACACCAAGAGTGCCTCAATTCAGCTTTTTCTCGAGATTTTAAAGCACAGTGAGACAATTAAAACACGTTATCAGTGCCTTTTAGTTTAAACCATAAACGTGCAGGTTCAACCGTCGGTAGTCTAAGTGAAAAGCGAAGCTGCTGTTGACCAGCCGTAGCACAAACTGTCGAGCTAGCCTTGTTAGCCACACAGCTAGCTAGCTATTTTGCTCGCCAGCTACTAGAGCCGGGCGACTCACAGCTGCACAACGGGGAACCGGGACCCGAAAGGGAGGCTGCCCGGCCGAGGCTTGATGCCCCCCTGTCTCCCTTGCCCCAGCACAAGCCCACGATGGGGGAGACTAAGATCATCTACCACCTTGACGATCAGGAAACGCCGTACCTTGTGAAACTATCCGTGCCTGCCGACCGCGTCACTCTCGCTGACTTCAAAAATGTCCTCAAGAAACCAAACTACAAGTTTTTCTTCAAATCGATGGATGATGACTTTGGGTAAACGATTTCTTCGTAATGTCTTCTGCTATCTGTCTGACATTAGCTCGACAACATTTCATGATGGAAAATAAGTTTGTACGTCAACTATTATTTGTGAATAGACAGCCAATTCCTTTGTCCAGATTGTGCTACGCTGGCGAGCTAGGCTAGCCTGCTGCTAGCGCCTTCGGTCTCTACTGACACGTTTGTTTACACTGCCACTGCGTAACTGCCGAAGATTAGCTCGAGGACGGCTCCTCGTATCTTAAAAGAATGTTTTACTAAACAGCTGAACATTGGAAAACAGTTTCATAAGCATTGTGTTTGGTTGGTTATAGACTGATCATTATTTAGAATTACGGAATGTATTGTGGAGTAGCTAGACCATCTGACCAGAATAGTATCATCGGCTGCTTGCGAGCGTCAGGTGTTGAATTGAGCCACTCCGCGAGCCCCCGCTGCTCCAGGAGCTGTTAGGGAGCGAGCCCCGGAGCGGAGCGGAGCCGGGAGGAATGCAGGCCATGTCGGAGGAATGCTCCGTCTATCACGGTGGCAGCTTTACGAGCCCGTGCCTTTGTGTTCTCAGGAGTTTATACGGAACTTGGCCTGTTTCCTAAAGTGTCACGTGGGCTCATATTCAGACCTATTAGCATAGACTCGCCACATGTGGACTAAATAGACAATGAGTGTTTGGGTGTGTGGGTGTGTGTGTAGTGGTGGTGTGGTGTGTGGTGGTGTGTGTGTGTGTGGTGTGTGTGGTGTGTGTGGGTGTGTGGTGTGTGTGTGTGTGTGTGTGTGTGTGTGCTGTGTGTGTGTGGTGTGTGTGTGTGCTGTGTGTGTGTGTGTGTGTGTGTGTGTGTGGTGTGTGTGTGTGTGTGGTGTGTGTGTGTGTGTGGTGGTGTGGTGGTGTGTGTGGTGTGGTGGTGGTGTGGTGTGTGGTGTGTGTGTGTGGTGTGTGGTGTGTGTGTGTGTGTGTGGTGTGTGGTTGTGTGTGTGTGTGGTGTGTGGTGCGTGTGTGGTGGTGGGTGTGCTAGTGTGTGTGTGGTGCTGGGGGCGGGGGGCCAGGGTGGGGCGTCCCGCTGAAACTTTGCAGCTGACAAGACATCGTTATCTTAGCGTAGAGGGCCGATCACTCACTCCTCTCTGCTGGCGCGAGGAAGACAAAACTCTGCCTGGAGGAGAGAGAGAGAGAGTGAAGAGGAGGAGAGAGAGGAGAGAGAGGAGAGAGGTGGGGCGAGGAGGTAGAGAGTGAGAGGAGGAGAGAGAGAGAGAGAGAGAGAGAGAGTGAAGAGGAGGAGAGAGAGAGTGAAGTGAAGAGGAGGAGAGAGAGAGGAGAGAGAGAGAGTGAGAGAGAGAGAGTGTGAAGAGGAGGAGAGAGAGATGGGGGGGAGGTGAAGAGGAGGATAGAGAGGGTAAAGAGGGGGAGAGAGGAAGCCTGAGAGCCCTGTTTGGCAGGAGAGGTTGGACTGTGCTTAATCACCTAGCCTGCTAAGGTCAGACATTGTTGGGTCTTTATCAAGCTGGCACTGTACCATCAGTGTACCATCTGCATCTTCAGTGTAAGGGAGTGTGTGTGTGTGTGTGTGTGGTGTGTGTGAGGTGGTGAAGAAATGGGTGTATCGGTAAGGATGTGTGTGAGTGTGAGAGAGAGAGGAGTTATATCTCTCACACACCCTGTCACTATGCGTGTTGTCTGTGGCTGGCTATATGTTGGAGGATTGTGAGGGACCTGAATTTCCCTCACGGGATAAATAAAGTCTATATAATAAATCTATCTATCTATGCTGGTGAACACATGAGACTCGTCTCTAACCCCTCTATTCATCTCTCTCTCTGTTTCTCTCTGTTTCTCTCTGTTTCTCTCTGTCCTCTCGTTTCTCTCTGTTTCTCTCTGTTTCTCTCTGTTTCTCTCTGTTTCTCTCTGTTTCTCTCTTTCAGCGTGGTGAAAGAAGAAATATCCGATGACAACGCCAAACTACCCTGCTTTAATGGTCGTGTTGTGTCATGGGTAAGCCAGAACAACACACACACACACACACACACACACACACACACACACACACACTCTTCAGTTGAATTGATGTTTGCTAAGTTTAGGGTTGTGTAGTTGTTTAGTGTGTTTGCTGTTTGGTGTATGCTCCATGTGGCTGTTCATTAGGGTTGTGTGTGTGACCCGGGACATGGTGAGAGAGAGAGAGATCCTACTACAGTACAGTGTAGGGGTACTACAGTGTGTGTGTGTGTCCTGGGTTACTACAGTGTGTGTGTGTGTGTGTGTGTCCTGGGTTACTGCAGTGTGTGTGTGTGTCCTGGGGTACTGCAGTGTGTGTGTGTGTGTGTGTCCTGGGGTACTGCAGTGTGTGTGTGTGTGTGTGTGCAGAGCTCACCATCTGTCGGATCTTGTCTCAGACAAGGAGGCATCTGCTTCCTAATAGCATTATCACACACTGATGTTAACACACACACACACACACACACACACACCACACACACACACACACAACCACACACACACACACACACCCACACACACACACACACTCACAGGCCCAGAGCAATAGTTCTAGTGTCTCCAGACTTGAGACATCTGGTTTGCTGCGCTCCCTGTGTAGTGAGTGTCAGTGTGTGTGAGAGAGAGAGAGAGAGAGAGGTGAGTGTCAGTGTGTGTGAGAGAGAGAGAGAGAGAGAGAGAGAGAGGTGAGTGTCAGTGTCAGTGTGTGTGAGAGAGAGAGAGGAGAGAGAGAGAGAGAGAGAGAGAGGTGAGTGTCAGTGTGTGTGTGAGAGAGAGAGGAGAGAGAGAGAGAGAGAGAGAGAGAGAGAGGTGAGAGTCAGTGTGCCTCTTGATGCACTCAGCTCTTTATGACAGTCTCATTGATAATTATGTAGATGGTAAATGTATTGTGGCCCTCTTGTACGTCCCATAACTCTGCCCAGGAAGCCCCCAAACTTGGCCTGGCCTATAGAACAAGTCCCCCTCTACGTGCCATTTTGGCCGGGATTTTTTGATTTTGGACCATATTTCATGATAATTGTGTGATTGGTTGTGTTGTTGTGATTGGTTGTGTTGCTGTGATTGGTTGTGTTGTGTGATTGGTTGTGTTGTTGTGGATTGACAGCTGGTGTCGGGGGACGGCGCCCACTCAGACGGAGGCTCCGTGGCTGACAGCCTATCAGAGGCAGCCCCGCCCCTGGAGGAGGACGGGGGGCATCGGGGACTCCAGACCGCCTTCCTACCAGTCAGTATCCCCTGCTGTGCCTCTCAGCTCTCCATGGTAACATGGTACCATGGTAACATGTGTATACAGCTAGTGACCCCCTCTCACCCCAGCTCCTCTCTCTGTGTTCCAGTGGGAAGGCGGCCGTGGGGCAGGACTCCCTGGACAGCAACATGGAGAGCGGCTCCCTGGTGTCTCAGAGGAGGGAGAGGGAGAGGCCCCGACGCAAACACAGCAGCCAGCACGGTCTGACCTCTTCAGCCTCCACACCCTGCCTGACCCCTCTGCTCCTCTCCTCCGCCCCCCTGCCTGACCCCTCTGCTCCTCTCCTCCACCCCCTGCCTGACCCTCTGCTCCTCTCCTCCACACCCTGCCTGACCCCTCTGCTCCTCTCCTCCACACCCTGCCTGACCCCTCTGCTCCTCTCCTCCGTCCCCTGCCTGACCCCTCTGCTCCTCTCCTCGTCCCCCTGCCTGACCCCTCTGCTCCTCTCCTCCGTCCCCCTGCCTGACCCCTCTGCTCCTCTCCTCCGCCCCCCTGCCTGACCCTCTGCTCCTCTCCTCCGTCCCATGCTGACCCCTCTGCTCCTCTCCTCCGCCCCCTGCCTGACCCCTCTGCTCCTCTCCTCCGTCCCCCTGCCTGACCCCTCTGCTCCTCTCCTCCGCCCCCCTGCCTGACCCCTCTGCTCCTCTCCTCCGTCCCCTGCCTGACCCCTCTGCTCCTCTCCTCCACCCCCTGCCTGACCCCTCTGCTCCTCTCCTCCACACCCTGCCTGACCCCTCTGCTCCTCTCCTCCGTCCCCCTGCCTGACCCCTCTGCTCCTCTCCTCCGTCCCCCTGCCTGACCCCTCTGCTCCTCTCCTCCGTCCCCCTGCCTGACCCCTCTGCTCCTCTCCTCCGTCCCCCTGCCTGACCCCTCTGCTCTCTCCTCCACCCCCTGCCTGACCCCTCTGCTCCTCTCCTCCGTCCCCTGCCTGACCCCTCTGCTCCTCTCCTCCACACCCCTGCCTGACCCTCTGCTCCTCTCCTCCGTCCCCCTGCCTGACCCTCTGCTCCTCTCCTCCGTCCCCCCTGCCTGACCCCTCTGCTCCTCTCCTCCGTCCCCCTGCCTGACCCCTCTGCTCCTCTCCTCCACACCCTGCCTGACCCCTCTGCTCCTCTCCTCCGTCCCCCTGCCTGACCCCTCTGCTCCTCTCCTCCACACCCTGCTGACCCCTCTGCTCCTCTCCTCCACCCCCCTGCCTGACCCCTCTGCTCCTCTCCTCCGCCCCCTGCCTGACCCTCTGCTCCTCTCCTCCGTCCCCCTGCCTGACCCCTCTGCTCCTCTCCTCCACACCCTGCCTGACCCCTCTGCTCCTCTCCTCCGTCCCCCTGCAGGTGAGAGGATGAACGGGTTCCCTCGTGGCGTGCGAGGCCCGGAGCTGGGCAGCTTGGACAGCTGCTCGTCCTTCATGAGCAGCGAGCTGGACTCCACCAGCTGCTTCGACTCCGAGGACGACGACGCAACCAGCCGGTCTGACCCTCACAACATCTTTATACCACCTCCACATGACCTCCACATGACCTTTATATGACCCCTAACACAGGCTGTTCACATCCTCTTTATGAACTCCAATGAAGTTCATGACCCCTGACCTCCAGGTTCAGTAACTGTGACCCCTGACCTCCAGGTTCAGTAACTGTGACCCCTGACCCCCAGGTTCAGTAACTGTGACCCCTGACCCCCAGGTTCAGTAACTGTGACCCCTGACCTCCAGGTTCAGTAACTGTGACCCCTGACCTCCAGGTTCAGTAACTGTGACCCCTGACCCCCAGGTTCAGTAACTGTGACCCCTGACCCCCAGGTTCAGTAACTGTGACCCCTGACCTCCAGGTTCAGTAACTGTGGCCCCTGACCTCCAGGTTCAGTAACTGTGACCCCTGACCTCCAGGTTCAGTAACTGTGACCCCTGACCTCCAGGTTCAGTAACTGTGACCCCTGACCCCCAGTTCAGTAACTGTGACCCCTGACCCCCAGGTTCAGTAACTGTGACCCCTGACCTCCAGGTTCAGTAACTGTGACCCCTGACCTCCAGGTTCAGTAACTGTGACCCCTGACCTCCAGGTTCAGTAACTGTGACCCTGACCTCCAGGTTCAGCAGCTCCACTGAGCAGAGCTCCTCTCGCCTCATGAGACGCCATCGCCGTCGACGACGGAAGCCTAAAACATCCAACATGGAGAGGGTGAGGCACACACACACCCTCAGTACACACTACACACACACACCCTCAGTCTTACACACACACCCTCAGGTGCTTGGTGTTTCAGTGTGGTTGTCTCTCCTCAGTCCTCGTCGTTCAGCAGCATCACAGACTCCACCATGTCCCTCAACATCATCACCGTCACCCTCAACATGGGTAAGGTCTGTCTGTCTGTCTGTCTGTCTGTCTGTCTGTCTGTCTGTCTGTCTGTCTGTCTGTCTGTCTGTCTGTCTGTCTGTCTGTCTCCTGTCTGCCTGCCTGCCTGTCTGCCTGTTGTGATACAAATCTTGACTTAGTTCAGATGTAGAACAACACAGCAGCATGTGTGTAATGCACTTCCTGTTTCCTGCTGCCAGAGAAGTACAAACTTCATGGGCATCAGCATCGTGGGGCAGAGTAACGAGCGGGGGGACGGGGGGATCTACATCGGCTCCATCATGAAGGGCGGGGCTGTGGCGGCAGACGGACGCATAGAGCCTGGAGACATGATGCTGCAGGTGAGACAAGACGTGTGTGTGTGTGTGTGTGTGTGGTGTGTGTGTGTGTGTGTGTGTGTGTGTGTGTGTGTGTGGTGTGTGTGTGTGTGTGTGTGTGGTGTGTGTGTGTGTGTGTGTGTGTGGTGTGTGTGTGTGTGTGTGTGGTGTGTGTGTGTGTGTGGTGTGTGTGTGTGTGTGTGTGTGTGTGTGTGTGTGTGTGTGTGGGGGTGTGTGTGGGGGTGTGTGTGGGGGGTGTGTGTGGGGGTGTGTGTGTGGTGTGTGTGTGTGTGTGTGTGTGTGTGTGTGGGAGAGAGATCTGGAGACATGCTGCTGCAGGTGAGACACACCTGAGGTGTGTGTGGGGGTGTGTGTGTGTGTGTGTGGGGGTGTGTGGGGGTGTGTGGGGGTGTGTGTGTGTGGGTGTGTGTGTGTGGGGAGAGAGATCTGGAGACATGCTGCTGCAGGTGAGACACACCTGCGGTGTATGTGTGTGTGTGTGTGTGTGGTGTGTGTGTGTGAGAGATCTAAACACACTCTTGTTCTCAGGTGAACGACATCAACTTTGAGAACATGAGCAACGATGATGCTGTCAGAGTGCTGAGAGACATCGTCCACAAACCAGGGTGACCCTCTCTCTCGCTCGCTCTCACACTCACACACTCACCATTACACATCACCATTACACACTCACCCATTACACACTCACCATTACACACTCACCATGTACACACTCACCATTACACACTCACCATTACACACTCACCTTTACACACACAGCATTACACACTCACCATTACACACTCACCATTACACACTCACCATTACACACTCACCATTACACACTCACCATTACACACTCACCATTACACACTCACCTTTACACACTCACCTTTACACACTCACCATTACACGCACAGAATTACACACTCACCATTACACACTCACCATTACACACTCACCATTACACACTCACCATTACACACTCACCATTACACACTCACCATTACACACTCACCATTACACACCACAGCATTACACACTCACCATTACACACTCACCATTACACACTCACCTTACACACTCACCATTACACACACAGCATTACACACTTACCATTACACACTCACCATTACACACACAGCATTACACACTCACCATTACACACTCACCATTACACACTCACCATTACACACTCACCATTACACACTCACCATTACACACACAGCATTACACACTTACCATTACACACTCACCATTACACACACAGCATTACATACTCACCATTACACACTCACCATTACACACTCACCTTTACACACTCATCTTTACACACTCATCTTTACACACTCACCTTTACACACTCACCATTACACACTCACCATTACACACTCACCTTTACACACTCACCATTACACACACAGCATTACACACTCACCATTACACACTCACCATTACACACTCACCATTACACACTCACCTTTACACACTCACCTTTACACACTCACCATACACACACAGCATTGCACACTCACCATTACACACTCACCATTACACACTCACCATTACACACACAGCATTACACACTCACCATTACACACTCACCATTACACACTCACCATTACACACTCACCATTACACACACAGCATTACACACTTACCATTACACACTCACCATTACACACACAGCATTACACACTCACCATTACACACTCACCATTACACACTCACCTTTACACACTCATCTTTACACACTCACCTTTACACACTCACCATTACACACTCACCATTACACACTCACCTTTACACACTCACCATTACACACTCACCATTACACACTCACCATTACACACTCACCTTTACACACTCACCTTTACACACTCACCATTACACACACAGCATTGCACACTCACCATTACACACTCACCTTTACACACTCACCATTACACACTCACCTTTACACACTCACCATTACACACACAGCATTACACACTCACCATTACACACTCACCATTACACACTCACCATTACACACTCACCTTTACACACTCACCTTTACACACTCACCATTACACACACAGCATTGCACACTCATCTTACACACTCACCATTACACACTCACCATTACACACTCACCATTACACACTCACCTTACACACTCACCATTACACACTCACCATTACACACTCACCATTACACACTCACCTTTACACACTCACCTTTACACACTCACCATTACACACACAGCATTGCACACTCACCATTACACACTCACCATTACACACTCACCATTACACACACATCTATACTCAGACAGACACATCAGATCTCTGTATTTTGTGTGTTCTCTGTGTTAAGAGAGAGGTGTGTTAAGAGTGTGTGTGTGTTCCACAGACCCATTACTCTGACCGTAGCTAAGTGCTGGGACCCCAACCCTCGAAGCTGCTTTGCCTTACCCAGGAGTGAGTATTACACACACACACACACACACACACACGCCCTCATACACGTACACACACTCTCATATCCACACACACCCACGCTCTCCTGTAACCCTGTCCCCGTGCTCCTCCAGGTGAGCGATCCGGCCCATCGACCCTGCAGCCTGGGTGTCCCACACGGCCGCCCTGACGGGGGTGTTCCCCTCCTACGGCCTCAGCCCCTCCATGAGCACCGTCACCTCCACCTCGTCCTCCGTGAGCAGCTCCCTCCCCGAGACGGAGCGTGAGTCACCAGTCACCCAGTCACCTGACCCTGACCCGTCACAGCTGCGTCATGTGATCATGGTTCCAGATGCTTCTGTCATCTTGTCTGACCGGTTCTGACTCCTCCTTCTGCTCCTCTCGCCCCGTCAGGATTTGACGACTTCCACCTGTCCATCCACATGACATGGCAACGGTTGCCAAGGCGATGGCGTCCCCTGAGTCTGGGCTGGAGGTGAGAGACAGGATGTGGCTGAAGATCACCATCGCCAACGCCTTCATAGGTACGCATCACTTCCTGTTTTTCTGACATTCCCTCAGTTGGCACTTGGATGTTTTGTCAGGGATAAAATGTGTGTGTGTGGTGTGTGTGATGTGTGTGTGTGTGTGTGTGTGTGGTGTGTGTGTGTGTGTGTGCAGGCTCAGACGTGGTGGGACTGGCTCTTCCACCATGTGGAGGGTTTCTCTGACCGGCGTGAGGCCAGGAAGTACGCCAGCAACCTGCTGAAGGCCGGCTTCATCCGCCACACCGTCAACAAGATCACCTTCTCAGAGCAGTGCTACTACGTGTTTGGAGACCTGTGTGGCAGTAAGGACCCCCTGATCTGCTGCTACACGCTCTAGACGCTCTACACTAGAGCCCGACCGATATTATCGGCGGCCCGATATTATCGGCCGATATTAGGCATTTTCCGATCTATCGGTATCGGTATTTATAATGTTTTTGTTCACCCTGTCAGATGGCTAAGCAGTTAGGGAATCAGGCTATTAATCAGAGGGTTGCTGGTTCGATTCTCGGCCGTGTCAAATGACGTTGTGTCCTTGGGCAAGGCACTTAACCCTACTTGCCTCTGGGAATGTCTCTGTACTTAGTCGCTCTGGATAAGAACTTCTGCTTAAAGTGACTAAATGTGAACTACAAATAACTAATAGGGAAATCAGTTTGTTTTGTTACGCGTTTCTGGATTTTTTTGATAATTTTTTATATCGGCCGATATCGGAATATCGGATTTTTAAATCACCAAATATTTGTATCGTATCGGCCTTAATAATCCTTTGTCGGGCTCTACTCTACACGCTCCACACTCTACACGCTCCACATGCTACATGCTCTACATGCTCCACATGCTCCAGGCTTACGTTCTGGAACTGGGGAGTTCTGCAGGGAAGGTTCTAGAACTGTGTTGATCAGTGCAGGACAGCAGGATGTTAGAGTCCCAGGTGAGGCTGTGCTAGTGAGGCTGTGCTAGTGAGGCTGTGCTGACCTTCCTCTGTGCTCCCCAGACCTGACGCACCTCTCCCTCCACGACCACGATGGTTCCAGCGGGGGAGCGTCTGACCAGGATACCCTGCCCCCCTGCCCCACCCCGGGGCGGCCCCCTGGCCCCTGGCCCTGCCCTACCAGTTCCCTGCCCCCCACCCCTACAGCCCCCCCCAGGAGCTAGGATACCCCGCTGGGGGGGCGTGGCCAGGGAAGCGCCGGCAGCCAGCACAGTGAGGGTGAGTCTGGGGGCGGGGCTGAGTCTGGGGGCGGGGCTGAGTCTGGGGGGCGCAGGGGCGGTGTGAGTCTGGGGCGGGACTGAGTCTGGGGGCGGGCTGAGTCTGGGGGCGGGGGCTGAGTCTGGGGGCGGGGCTGAGTCTGGGTGCGGGGTGTGTTGGGGTTCAAGTTAGGGTTCACTTCCAAGCACCTGGTAGACCTGTACATCAACAAATTGACCTCCCTCTCCCTCCCCCCCTCTCCCCTCTCCCTCCCCCCTCTCCCTCCCCCCTCTCCCTCTCCCCCCCTCTCCCTCCCCCCCTGACAGGAAGCAGTGGCTCCAACTGCAGTAAGGCAGAAGGAAGGGGCGGAGCCGGGGGCTCCAAGTCAGGTGGCAGCGGCAGCGAATCAGAGGTGAGGAGCCAGCGTGCTGCCAGCGAGCGCAGTGTCCGCAGTTCCTACAGCCACCGCAGCGGCCACCCTCACGGAGGCCTGGTGTACGGCCCCCCCCGGCCTGCCCCCCCCACCTGGGGGCCCTGGCCTCAGCCCCCCCTGGGGCCCCCCCCGGCCGCGAGATGGCCTCCACGCCCCCGGAACTCTCCGGCTCGCGCCAGTCCCTGCGCATGGCCGTGGGTAACCCTGGGGAGTTCTTCGTGGACGTTATGTGACGGGGGTCATGTGACGGTCTGTGTTTGTTATTGTTTAGCGCTGAGAAGGACGGAGGCTTCTAGAAACCCCTCCTGGCTCCATCCCGGCTCGTCACCCTCGTCTCCTGTGTGTGGAGGGTCAGGGTTCACCCTGGCGGGTACACAGGGACACGGGCCCCTCTCAGGGCCGAGGGCACCACCAGGGCGAGGTCACCACCATTTCCTGTTAGAGCGTCTCCATGGAGACAAGGCTGGGTCTAGCGGCCATACTTTCTTCAGTGAAGAAGCCCCCAGGGGGAACCAAAGCGCCTTCCTGCGTTTCCTGCTTAGGAGGGGGGACATGTTTGTGTGTGCACAGGAAGGGGGACGCCGGTGACTCAGCCTTTACTGCAGGATGCTTTATCCTTCATGTTCTGCTTTTCCTTTTCCGCTCCTTGTCTCTCTACAGCGGTCTGCCTTCCCCTAACCTTGCACAGACACACGGGGGAGAGATCTCTCCCTCCTCCCAGTCCTCTCCTCCCTTCTCCCCCTCCCTCCTCTCCTTGCTGTTACCTCTAACTGCCCTCCACCCCCTGAAAAAGTATGAGAAAGCATTTCTGTTAGCCTTTACCTTTCTACAGACTTTTAAATGTTTGACTTTTGATAAAAAAACTGAGAAGATGAGACGTTCGTGTCGATTGACTGAGAGGAGAGCCTGGCGGCCATCTTTATTCTGCCTGCTTTTGTTTTAGATCTAGTGGGTCACAAAATACTTTATTAACACTAAAACGCGAGCATTCAGTCTCAAGACTACATGTTATTCAGCCAGAAAGCCTCTGTTGTATGATGAAACATTTCTTATCATGTCTTTCACACTACTTTTATCAATGTCTTTTTATTTATAAATATAGTTTTATGACTTTAAATTTGGTTGTGTCTTCCTTTCCTGTGAGTGTGTGTGTGTGTGTGTGTGTGCTGTGTGGGTGTGTGTGTGTGTGGGGGGGGGCTGTGTGTGTGAGAGATGTAGAGGTTTGGCTTAGGACACGCAGCATTCCAATCAGCACAAGGAATCTGGTCCACAGATGTGTGTGAGTGTGTGTGTGTGTGTGTGTGTGTGAGAGAGTATTTGTGTGTGTGTAAGAGTCCAACCGTTATCTCTGTAGTTTATCACCTCTCGAACTCACTGACCCACTCAAATAGTTAACTTACCTAAACGCCGCAAATAGTTTTATGTTTGCTGAAATGGTGCTGCATCTATAATGTCAGGAAGCTTCATGTGGGTATAGTTAAAATACCAAAGAGGAACATCCAACAAACACAGACAAAACTGTACGATGTGGTGCCAAGCAACGCTGATAAAGGTCTTTAATAGAGCTCCCCTCCATACAAATATTTGTGTTATCTTTCGCCGACCTTTTCAATGGAAACTTTGTAACAATACTTATCATAAGGGCGCGGCCGAGGCGTTCACACATAGCCCAGCCGCGCCTTTTCCCGGTTTGACCGTAAACGTCGCCAACAGCTCCCGGTCAGCTGATAATTTGGAGGAGAGGAGGAGGACCGTGAAGTTAGCGCGTTTGTGAACCAGGAATTCATTGACTTCATTACTTGACTCTGAACCAAAAAAGGGAAGCCGTTATCGGCGTGAGAGAACTCGGGTAAGATGAGTAATCATATATGAGATATATATAATATCAGTTACATAGCTAGAAAGCTGATCGTAGGTTGTTGGCCAACAGAAATAGATTTAGGTTTATTTGTGCCTGTGACTTGCATGGTGGCTAGCTATGTCCTCGGTCGGCCTAGTGTACTTGCTGAAAAATATAGGACTGGGAATGTCTAAAATATATCTAGAATTTAAACATACTTTGGTATTGCAAGATTTAGACTCAGTTACATATATTTGAGAGTGATGCTAACAGCTGTACCAAATGTGGAACAATGCCACACTTAATAAGCGTTTCATTATTAAACGTAGTAGTGTCTTCATTACATGGTATATAGGCTCGCTAATGCATCCTATAGCTCCCGTTACTTTAGCTACCTTAGTAGCACTAACTCCTCACTGGTTGATCGCCTAGCTTAACAAGCTAGCTGAGTAGCCGGGTCTCATTTATCCTAGGTTGAAGGTCAAGTAAGCATGTGTGTCAGCTAACTAGCAAGCTACACACAATGTGCATAATCAACAACGTACAGACACGGAAGGATGGAAACTGATTACACGTTCAGAGATTAAACATGATGGCTCGAAATCTAGCTAGCTTTAAGTAGCTAGCTAGCTACTTTAGGTTTCCGGAAAAGATATGGCAGACATCTTGGGCCAATAAATGAACGAATAAAGCGCTTAGCTACATCTGGCTACGATACAGCTTGTTTTGAACATGGGAAAGAACCAAGTCTCTTCTCGTGGAACGGCTAAGATCGAGCTGATCCGCTTAGTATGTCGTGTCTAAACGTAGCTGCTGTCCACGGCGCCTGGGCTGAACTGTCGCTGTTGTGGAAACTGTCCCTCTTCCAGTTTGGGCAGAACGAGCCACGAACATCACGTCTCTAAACAGGCCTATATTTGCTCCCTGCTTCAACGTAAAAGCCAGTTTTTATCCCAGAACACAAAGCTACACTGTCAGCCAGATGTTGAGGCTACATATAAGATACTACTATATGATACATTTATAGTATTTCGTTGGGATGATTCCAGAATGTTCTGACTTCGATATCTCAGGTAGTGGGGCCATTCCTGCTCAACAGGCAAATCATCACAGTGGTGGGTGTGTGTGTTACAACTGTGAGAGGTGTGGGTGGGTGGGGTGGGTACCTGTCGTTGGGGTGTGGTGGAAGTGAGATAACCCTGTTGGCTTGTGTGTGTTTGACCTGAACATCACATGCGTAGTCTGTCCATGAAGATGTCAAAGACAAGCCTACCATCTAAAAACCTCTCCCTTATCCTCCCCTTTTCTCTCTACAGCTCCCACGATCCACGCTCTCCCTCTCTCTCCCTCTCTCTCCCTCTGGTGCTTGTCGAAAACTGAGATTTGTTTGGGGTCTGAGACATGAGTACTCACCTCATCCATTTGATTTTGCGCCGAAATTATGGGCCACGAAGATCATAGGGACAAAGCGAAATAATACAGAGAAACGCTCAGAGAAAATACACAAAAACATAAGAGAGCGCAGACTGCGGACCTCGCTCTCCCGTTCTCTCTAACTCTCTCTCCCTCTCTCATCGCTCTCTCCAAATCTCTCTCCCTCTCTACACTCCATCAGGTGTGATTGTTCACCATGGCCGGTGAGCACTGAAGGACAGCCACGATGATCGGAGGACTGTTCATCTACAACCACAAGGGAGAGGTGCTAATCTTCCCGCGTCTACCGCAATGACATAGGGTGAGACACACACACACACACACCGAACACACAACACACAGAACGCGCACACACACACACGCACAACACACACACAGAACACACACCACACACACACCCAGAACACACACACACAGAACGCACACACACCACACCACACAGAACACACACACACACAGAACACACACACACACACACACACCACAGAACACACACACACAACACACACAGAACGCACATACACAAACACACACACAGAACGCACACACACAGAACGCACACACACCACACACACACAGAACACACACATAACGTCAACGTCTGGGTGTGAACGCTCAGCTCACACGCACGTCTCCGTGACGATGTGATGTTGTATGTCTCCGTGACGATGCGATGTGTTGAGAAGGTGCTCGTCTCCTGTGGTACCTGCCAGGCAGGCTGGTCACTGGGTTCCCCCTCTGCAGACTGTTCATCTCCTCATACTGCAACTGCACTAGCCTAGCAACCACCGTGGCTCCTACATCACACGTCTCTCTCTCTCTGCGCTAGTCTCTCTCTCTCTCTCTGCGCTAGTCTCTCTCTCTACTCTCTCCCTGTGTGTATTGACATGCACAAAAATGTCTGTGTCATTTTTGTCTCTTTCCCGTGTTACACACACTGTTCTTTCTCGTACACCCTCCCACCCCTCCCTCCCCTCCTCCTCTCCTCCTCCTCCTCCTCCTCCTCCTCCTCCTCCTCCTCCCATCTCTCCATCCTGGCCCATGTAGGAATAGGTAAGAGACATGCCAACCTATCAAGCATGACTCTGCCGCCCCCTCAATCCATGGCAACCAATCAGAGGCTCCGAATTGCATGACCTCTGACCTCCCAGCAGGTTCCTTCCTGATGCCCCCTCTGAGCATGTCACCTGACATCTCAGTGAACAAACCCCTCCCCTCAGAACCAGTTATAACCAGCTCAGCAAAAAACAAAAACAAAAAATTCACAAACATTTGTGAAACGATCTCAATCACTAGCAAACTGAATCGCGATTCAAATGTGAATCGATGCTTCCCTCACCTAATCTCCCTCTCCAGGTGTAATGCTCTCTCTCTCTCCCTCCCTCTCCAGGTGTAATGCTCTCTTATCACCCTCCCTCTCCAGGTGTAATGCTCTCTCTCTCCCTCCCTCCCCAGGCGTAATGCTCTCTCTCCCTCTCCCTCTCCAGGCGTAATGCTCTCTCTCTCTCTCCCTCTCCAGGCGTAATGCTCTCTCTCCCTCTCCCTCTCCAGGCGTAATGCTCTCTCTCTCCTCCCTCTCCAGGCGTAATGCTCTCTCTTCTCCTCCCCAGGCGTAATGCTCTCTCTCCCTCTCCCCTCCCTCTCCAGGCGTAATGCTCTCTCTCTCCCTCCCTCTCCAGGCGTAATGCTCTCTCTCTCTCTCCCTCCCCAGGCGTAATGCTCTCTCTCCCTCTCCCTCCCTCTCCAGGCGTAATGCTCTCTCTCCCTCTCCTCTCCAGGCGTAATGCTCTCTCTCCCTCTCCAGGTGTAATGCTCTCTCTCTCTCCCTCCCTCTCCAGGCGTAATGCTCTCTCTCTCTCTCCCTCTCCAGGCGTAATGCTCTCTCTCTCTCTCCCTCTCCAGGTGTAATGCTCTCTCTCTCTCCCTCCCTCTCCAGGTGTAATGCTCTCTCTCTCTCCCTCCCTCTCCAGGTGTAATGCTCTCTCTCTCTCTCTCCCTCTCCAGGCGTAATGCTCTCTCTCTCTCCCTCCCTCTCCAGGCGTAATGCTCTCTCTCTCTCCCTCCCTCTCCAGGTGTAATGCTCTCTCTCTCTCCCTCCCTCTCCAGGCGTAATGCTCTCTCTCTCTCTCCCTCTCCAGGTGTAATGCTCTCTCTATCACCCTCCCTCTCCAGGTGTAATGCTCTCTCTCTCTCCCTCCCTCTCCAGGTGTAATGCTCTCTCTCTCTCCTCTCCCTCTCCAGGCGTAATGCTCTCTCTATCACCCTCCCTCTCCAGGTGTACTGCTCTCCCTCTCTCTCCCTCTCCAGGTGTAATGCTCTCTCTCTCTCTCCCTCTCCAGGCGTAATGCTCTCTCTCTCACCCTCCCTCTCCAGGCGTAATGCTCTCTCTCTCTCTCCCTCTCCAGGTGTAATGCTCTCTCTCTCTCTCTCCTCTCTCCAGGCGTAATGCTCTCTCTCTCTCCCTCCCTCTCCAGGCGTAATGCTCTCTCTCCCTCCCTCTCCAGGTGTAATGCTCTCTCTCTCTCCCTCCCTCTCCAGGCGTAATGCTCTCTCTCTCTCCCTCCCTCTCCAGGCGTAATGCTCTCTCTCTCCCTCCCTCTCCAGGTGTAATGCTCTCTCTCTCTCCCTCCCTCTCCAGGTGTAATGCTCTCTCTCTCTCCCTCCCTCCCAGGCGTAATGCTCTCTCTCTCTTCCAGACGTAGTAATGCTCTCTCTCCCTCTCCAGGTGTAATGCTCTCTCTCTCTCCCTCCCTCTCCAGGTTGTAATGCTCTCTCTCTCTCTCTCTCTCCCTCCCCAGTAGTAATGCTCTCTCTCCCTCTCCAGACGTAGTAATACTCTCTCTCCCTCTCCCCTCTCCAGGCGTAATGCGGTCGATGCGTTCCGTGTGAACGTGATCCACGCCAGGCAGCAGGTGCGCTCCCCGGTCTCCAACATCGCCCGCACCTCCTTCTTCCACGTGAAGCGCTCCAACATCTGGCTGGCGGCCGTCACCAAGCAGAATGTCAACGCCGCCATGGTGTTCGAGTTCCTCTACAAGATGTGTGACGTCATGGCCGCCTACTTTGGGAAGATCAGCGAGGAGAACATCAAGAACAACTTTGTCCTGATCTACGAGCTGCTGGACGGTAACTAGGGGCGGTAACTAGGGGCGGTGGTAACTTGGGGTGGTAACTAGGGGCGGTAACAGGGGCGGTAACTAGGGGTCGGTAACTAGGGACGGTAACTAGGGGTGGGTAACTAGGGGCGGTAACTGTGGTGGGAATCTTCTGGTACCTCATGATTCAATTCAAATAAATTATTGGGGTCACAAATCGATTAAAAAAACTGTTTCATTTAAAAAAACATTTACATTTGTAGATTGATGTATTCCCCAACTCCTAACAGTAGTTGTGACGAGGACGTCAAACATTTAAAACCATATATATATTTATTTTGGGGTTTTGTGTGTTTTATGATGTTGTGTTTTGTTGGGAAAATGTGTTGATTTGTTCTGTATGGTTCACTGCTGCTGGAGGGTTATTGGCCTTAATGTCTGTGTGTGTGTGTGTGTGTTTGTGTGCATGGGGGTTTGTGTTTGTGTGTGTGTTTGTGTGTTTGTGTGTGTGTGCGCATACGTGTACAGAGATCCTGGACTTTGGTTATCCCCAGAACTCAGAGACAGGAGCTCTAAAAACCTTCATAACCCAACAAGGCATCAAGGGCCAGGTACACCCCTCTACTCTCTCTCTAATCTCTCTCTACCTCTCTCTACCTCTCTCTACCTCTCTCTCAGGTACACCCCTCTACTCTCTCTACCTCTTTCTCTCAGTTCTCTCTCTACCTCTTTTTCTACCTCTCTCTACTAGAGCCCGACCAATAAAGGATTTTTAAGGCCGATACCGATACAATATTTGGTGATGAAAAAAATCTGATATTCCGATATCGGCCGATATAAAAAAATATCGGAAAAATCCAGAGACGCGTTACAAAACTACCTAACGGTAGTTATTTGTAGTTTACATTTAGTAACTTTTTGCAGATGTTCTTATCCAGAGCGACTAAATACAGGGACATTCACAGTGGCAAGTAGGGTTAAGTGCCTTGCCCAAGAACACAACGTCATTTGACACGGCCGGGAATCGAACCAGCAACCCTCTGATTAATAGCCCGATTCCCTAACTGCTTAGCCATCTGACTCCTGTTATTATTTCCTCACAAAAATAATATGATAATGCAGTTTCTGATCAATAAAATTTATACAAATTCAAACTTAAGATCTGAAATATAAAGTCCTTGGAACACAAACACAATTATAAAAAATAAAAATAAAAAATATATATATTTTATATCCATTTTTTAGCCATTATAAATGGCGATACCGATAGTTTGGAAAATGCCTAATATCGGCAGATAATATCGGCCTGCCTTTCCCTCTCTCTCAACCTGTCACTCTCTACCTCTCTCTCTACCCATGGAAGTGTTATATACATGCTTAAGGGGAAAACCTATTCCAGGTGTATGCATCTTACATAGGGAGGGTTAGTTCCTGGTGTGATGTAGGTAGTTACAGCTGTCCCGCAGCACCAGACCAAGGAGGAGCAGGCGCAGATCACCAGTCAGGTGACGGGGCAGATCGGCTGGAGGCGAGAGGGCATCAAGTACCGGCGTAACGAGCTGTTCCTGGACGTCCTGGAGAGCGTCAACCTGCTGATGTCTCCCCAGGGTGAGCTGGAGCACGCAGTCGCAACGCAGTCGCAACGCAGTCGCAACGCAGTCGCAACGCAGTCTTACGCAGTCTTAACGCAGTCTTAACGCAGTCACAACGCAGTCACAACGCAGTCACAACGCAGTCACAACGCAGTCACAACGCAGTCACAACGCAGTCACACGCAGTCACAACGCAGTCACAACGCAGTCACAACGCAGTCACAACGCAGTCACAACGCAGTCACAACGCAGTCACAACGCAGTCACAACGCAGTCACAACGCAGTCACAACGCAGTCACAACGCAGTCACAACGCAGTCACAACGCAGTCTTAACGCAGTCATAACGCAGTCTTAACGCAGTCTAACGCAGCATACGCAGTCATAACGCAGTCATAACGCAGTCATAACGCAGTCTTAACGCAGTCTTAACGCAGTCTTAACGCAGTCATAACGCAGTCATAACGCAGTCTTAACGCAGTCATAACGCAGTCATAACGCAGTCATAACGCAGTCATAACGCAGTCTTAACGCAGTCTTAACGCAGTCTTAACGCAGTCTAAGCATCAAACGCAGTCATAACGCAGTCATAACGCAGTCATAACGCAGTCATAACGCAGTCATAACGCAGTCATAACGCATAACGCAGTCATAACGCAGTCATAACGCAGTCTTAACGCAGTCTTAACGCAGTCTTAACGCAGTCTTAACGCAGTCTTAACGCAGTCATAACGCAGTCATAACGCAGTCATAACGCAGTCATAACGCAGTCATAACGCAGTCATAACGCAGTCATAACGCAGTCATAACGCAGTCATAACGCAGTCATAACGCAGTCACCGTCATAACGCAGTCATAACGCAGTCATAAACGCAGTCATAACGCAGTCATAACGCAGTCATAACGCAGTCATAACGCAGTCATAACGCAGTCTTAACGCAGTCTTAACGCAGTCATAACGCAGTCATAACGCAGTCTTAACGCAGTCTTAACGCAGTCTTAACGCAGTCTTAACGCAGTCATAACGCAGTCATAACGCAGTCATAACGCAGTCCATAACGCAGTCATAACGCAGTCATAACGCAGTCATAACGCAGTCATAACGCAGTCATAACGCAGTCATAACGCAGTCATAACGCAGTCTTAACGCAGTCTTAACGCAGTCTTAACGCAGTCTTAACGCAGTCTTAACGCAGTCATAACGACATAATGAAGCATGAGCTGACCCCGCCCCCTGACCCCGCCCCCTGACCCCTGCCCCCCGCCCCCTGACCTCTGCCCCCCGCAGGCCAGGTGCTGAGCGCCCACGTGTCGGGCCGTGTGGTGATGAAGAGCTACCTGAGCGGGATGCCAGAGTGCAAGTTCGGCATGAACGACAAGATCGTCATCGACAAGCAGGGCAAGGGGGGCGGGGTCACCGACGAGGCTGGGAAGAGGTGAGTGACGGCTCTGGGGGCCAATGGGGATGGAGCAGGACGCCTGACGGCCTATTAGAGGCCAGATCTGTTGCCCTGGTCAGGTGTGGAGACGCCTGGATGGACCTGTCAGCCAGGCAGCATTGTGACTCTACAAAACTAGATCACTTTATTGGTTACTTTTAGAGAGTCAGCTGAAGAGCATGTAGCTCATCTGTCCGGGTTCTGTCTGTTAGGGGTTAGGGTTCTGTCTGTTAGGGGTTAGGGTTCTGTCTGTTAGGGGTTGGGGTTCTGTCTGTTCTCCACACTCATTCCCTTGTTCTGTTTGCTTTCCTCTCATCTCTCCCTCTCTCTCTGTTTTTCATATTCTCTCTCTCTCTCTCTCCTCCTCTCTCTCTCTCCTCCTCCTCTCTCTCTCTCCCTCCTCTCCTCTCTCCTCTCTCTCTCTCTCTGGTCTTCAGTGAGTTAGGGGGAAGGTACGGTATTCCTCCCTCCATTTAGTCTTCCAGCTACTCAGTCTAAACATGTGTGGAGGCCAGTGTCGCTAGCTCCGCCCCCCGGGTCGCTAGCTCCGCCCCTGGATGAGGCCCATGAGCATCACCAAGCTGACCCTGAGAGGTCAAAATCATGGCTCTTCAAAGTTCAAATCTAGGTCTGACCATGTGCTCTGCAGAGGGATGCTTATGGACATAAATCAAGTGCCTCCACATATCTTTAGTCAACAGCAGGAAGGGTTTTCGTCTGTGATAAGTTAATGTTTGTTTTGTCTGAGACTCATCCCCTCCCTGACTCCTAACTTCACCCTGCATCTGATGGGCTCCTGGGGGGGCTGTGCAACCAGAGGAACATCCTGGTTAGGGTTAGACTGTCCCTGTGTGTGTGTGTGCGTATTTAGAGAGAGTAGTGTTTTGTGGTTGATGTTGTGTAGAGATTACTGCGTGTGTTTAGTGTTAGTTGTGAAGTGGTTAAGTAGATTGTTGTGTTTCTAAAATGTTTTGTGGGGGGGGGTGGGGTGTTATAATGTGATGAGCAGGCAAGTGAGTGTGTGTGTGTGAGCAGGTGTGTGTGTGTGAGCAGGTGTGTGTGTGTGAGCAGGTGTGTGTGTGAGCAGGTGTGTGTGAGCAGGTGTGTGTGTGAGCAGGTGTGTGTGAGCAGGTGTGTGTGAGCAGGTGTGTGTGCGTGTGAGCAGGTGTGTGTGTGAGCAGGTGTGTGTGTGAGCAGGTGTGTGTGTGAGCAGGTGTGTGTGTGTGTGTGAGCAGGTGTGTGTGTGAGCAGGTGTGTGTGTGAGCAGGTGTGTGTGTCTGACCAGCTGTTCTCCTGCAGCAGTGGGAAACAGTCCATAGCCATCGATGACTGCACCTTCCACCAGTGTGTGAGACTCAGCAGGTTCGACTCTGAACGCAGCATCAGTTTCATCCCTCCTGACGGAGACTACGAGCTCATGAGGTCAGTACCCTGACCTCCGACCCCTCACCCTGACCCCTCACCCCTGACCCCTCACCCTGACCCCCCTCACCCTGACCCCTCACCCCTGACCCCTGAGCCCTGACCCTGACCTCCGACCCCTCACCCTGACCCCCTCACCCTGACCCCTCACCCTGACCCCTCACCCCTGAGCCCTGAGCCCTGACCCTGAGCCTGAGCCCTGACCCCTCACCTGGTCGCTAGTGTTTCACTACCATACCTAGCTAGCGCCAGTCATGTGTTTTCTGTGTTCACAAGCTTCTTGGCTACAGTGTGACTGTTTGTTTGTGTGTCAGGTACCGCACCACCAAGGACATCATCCTGCCGTTCCGGGTCATTCCTCTGGTCCGGGAGGTGGGACGCACCAAGCTGGAGGTCAAGGTGGTCATCAAGTCCAACTTCAAGCCCTCACTACTGGCCCAGAAGATAGAGGTGAGCTGGACCCACCTGGACGTCTAGAACCTAACCTAGCTAGGACTGGTCTAGGTGCTATATCTTCTAGGGCTGGTGGTGTTGGTCCTGCTAACTCTCCCCCCCCAGGTGCGTATCCCCACCCCCCTCACCACCAGTGGCGTCCAGGTGATCTGCATGAAGGGCAAGGCCAAGTACAAGGCCAGCGACAACGCCATCGTCTGGAAGTTAGTGCCTCAGTCTCTCTTTTTTTCCCTTCTCTTTTGCTCTCTCGCTCTCCTTTCCACTGTTCGTGCTGGTTCACATTTATTTACGGTGTGTGTGTGTGCCCGTATGTGTGTGTGTGTGTGCCCGTGTGTGTGTGTGTGTGCGCCTGTGTGTGTGTGTGTGTGTGTGCCTGTGTGTGTGTGTGTGCCCGTGTGTGTGCCTGTGTGTGTGTGTCTGTGTGTGTGTGTGCCTGTGTGCCTGTGTGTGCCCGTGTGTGTGTGTGCCCGTGTGTGTGTGTGTGTGTGTGTGTGTGCAGGATCAAGCGCATGGCAGGGATGAAGGAGTCTCAGATCAGCGCTGAGATCGAGCTGCTGCCCACCAACGACAAGAAGAAGTGGGCACGCCCCCCCATCTCCATGAACTTTGAGGTGGGGCACACACACACACACACACACACCACACACACACCACACCACACCACACCACACCACACACACACACACACACACACACACACACACACACACAACACACCACACACACACACACACACACACACACCACCACACCACACACACACACACACACACACCACACACACACCACACACACACCACACACACACCACACACACACACACCACCACACACACACACCACCACACACACCACACACACACCACACACACACCACACACACACCACACACACACCACACACACACCACACACTTCACATCTCTTCACACACACCACACACACTCACAACACACCGCTCACCCTCTGTCTGTCTCCCCCAGGTTCCGTTCGCCCCCTCAGGTCTGAAGGTGCGTTACCTGAAGGTGTTTTGAGTCCAAGCTCAACTACAGCGATCACGACGTCATCAAGTGGGTCCGCTACATCGGCCGCAGCGGGATCTACGAGACGCGCTGCTAGCCCCGCCCACCTGCTAGCCCCGCCCACTGTCTGCAAAACGTTGCTAGCTTTGGTGACCTCTCTCCTCCTCCCTCTCCTCCTCCCTCCCTCTCTCCTCCTCCCTCCCTCTCTCCTCCCTCTCTCCTCCCTCTCCTCCTCCCTCCCTCTCTCCTCCTCCCTCCCTCTCTCCTCCCTCTCTCCTCCCTCTCTCCTCCCTC
This sequence comes from Mallotus villosus, assembly GCA_903064625.1. Lineage (NCBI taxonomy): Eukaryota > Metazoa > Chordata > Actinopteri > Osmeriformes > Salangidae > Mallotus > Mallotus villosus. Next base: position 38,010 of record CAEFZP010003228.1, read on the forward strand.
TCCTCCTCCCTCCCTCCTCCCTCCCTCCTCCTCCTCCCTCCTCCTCCTCCTCCCTCTCTCCTCCCTCTCTCCTCCCTCTCTCCTCCCTCTCTCCTCCCTCTCCTCCTCCTCCCTCTCCTCCCACTCTCCTCCTCCCTCTCCTCCCCCCTCCTCCCTCCCTCTCTCCTCCTCCCTCTCTCCTCCTCCCTCCCTCCCTCTCTCCTCCCTCTCTCCTCCCTCTCTCCTCCCTCTCCTCCTCCCTCCCTCTCTCCTCCTCCCTCCCTCTCTCCTCCTCCCTCCCTCTCTCCTCCCTCTCTCCTCCTCCCTCCCTCTCTCCTCCCTCTCTCCTCCCTCTCTCCTCCCTCTCTCCTCCCTCTCTCCTCCTCCCTCTCCTCCCACTCTCCTCCTCCCTCGTCCTCCCCCCTCCTCCCTCCCTCTCTCTCCTCCTCCCTCTCCTCCTCCTCCCTCCCTCTCCTCCTCCCTCTCTCCTCCTCCCTCTCTCCTCCCTCTCTCCTCCCTCTCCTCCTCCCTCCCTCCCTCTCCTCCCCATCCTCTCCTCCTCCTCCGCTCCCTCTCTCCTCCCTCTCTCCTCCCTCTCCTCCTCCCTCCCTCTCTCCTCCTCCCTCCCCTCTCTCTCCTCCCTCTCTCTCCTCCTCGTCCTCTCCTCTCTCCTCCCTCTCTCCTCCCTCTCTCTCCTCCCTCATCTCCTCCTCCGTCTCTCCTCCCTCTCTCCTCCTCCCTCTCTCCTACATGTTTAAGGCAGAGGGATTAACATTTAAAAGGCAGAGCACAGATATATACAGATGTGAAATGTTGTGTCAGTGACTTCAGACGTCTGTTGTGAACACCAGTGTGTGTGTGTGGGGGTAGCGGGTGGGGGGGTCCTGAGTGTTTAAGGGGGGTCCAGTACCCCCTCTGGTATCTTCTCTGGTCTGGTTGCTCACTTCCTGCCTATGAGCTACTCTGTGTGAGGATCACTGATTGGCTGCCGTGTGTGAGCTACTCTGTGTGAGGATCACTGATTGGCTGCCATGTGTGAGCTACTCTGTGTGAGGATCACTGATTGGCTGCCGTGTGTGAGCTACTCTGTGTGAGGATCACTGATTGGCTGCCATGTGTGAGTGGGTGGAACAGACTCAGGCAGTGACTCTGCCCCCTGGTGGTCACATGGTGTTGTGTCTGATGTGTCATGTTTCCATGGTGACTGTACTGTCCAATAAAATGTGATCATGTACCCAAGTCTCGCCCTGGCTGTGGCTGGTTTATGCTTGAGCTTTTGACTCCAGATCAAGAGTTCCCAGGTTCAGATCCCCCTGGGGAACCCTCCAGACCAGCTGGTCACTTCCTGTATGGTTATCTGAATCCAGAATGATTTGCAACCTGCTTATCTGCCTGCACCTGCAGAGGAACGTCCGGTCCTCCCAGAATCCTTTGCAACTGAACACGACAAACAAAGACACCCACGGTAATTAACATATTTTATTTTTTTGTTGCATTTGAGTTCTTTGTTCTTTTTTTCTCTCATCATTCGTCTGGCCTGAACATTCAGGCTCTCCACACACAGACTAAACATTCAGGCTCTCCACACACAGACTAAACATTCAGGCTCTCCACACACAGACTAACATCAGCTCTCCACAACACATTCAGGCTAACACCAGCGCTCTCTCACAACACACAGACTGAACATTCAGGCTCTCCACACACACAGACTGAACACTTCACGCTGCTCTCCACAACACCAGACTGAACATTCACTGCTCTCCACACACACAGACTGAACATTCAGGCTCTCCACACACACGACTGAACATTCAGGCTCTCCACAACACACAGACTGAACATTCAGGCTCTCCACACACACAGACTGAACATTCAGGCTCTCCACACACAGACTGAACATTCAGGCTCTCCACAACACACAGCCTGACATTCAGGCTCTCCACACACAGACTGAACATTCAGGCTCTCCACACACAGACTGAACATTCAGGCTCTCCACACACAGACAGGAACTGTAACCGCTTCAGAAGAGCTGATTGATCAGATGTTCCATAACATCAGACCAGTAACATTTAAAACGATGGAATCCCGTCCGTTACGGTTACAAGATTACCGGCTTTAAAAGAAGAATCTCCTGTTTCAGCTTCCTGAGGAACACACACACACACATGATGTATCACCATGGTGACGGACAGCCATGCCCTCAGCCTAGCATGTCGCTTAGCAACCGTTATTCGCCCCTGTGAACGTCTGCACAACCGTCTTTAATATTCTTCCTAGAATTTCTCTCTCGTCCTATCAAATCTCCACAGTGCATAGGGAGGAGGGGCTAGTAGGAGGGAGGAGGGGCTAGTAGGAGAGACGAGTGGCTAGTAGGAGAGAGGAGGGGCTAGTAGGAGGGAGGAGGGGCTAGTAGGAGAGAGGAGGGGCTAGTAGGAGAGAGGAGGGCTAGTAGGAGGGAGGAGGGGCTAGTAGGAGTGAGGAGGGGCTAGTAGGAGGGAGGAGGGGCTAGTAGGAGGGAGGAGGGGCTAGTAGGAGGGAGGAGGGGCTAGTAGGAGGGAGGAGGGGCTAGTAGGAGAGAGGAGGGGCTAGTAGGAGAGAGGAGGGGCTAGTAGGAGGGAGGAGGGGCTAGTAGGAGGGAGGAGGGGCTAGTAGGAGAGAGGAGGGGCTAGTAGGAGGGAGGAGGGGCTAGTAGGAGGGAGGAGGGGCTAGTAGGAGGGAGGAGGGGCTAGTAGGAGAGAGGAGGGGCTAGTAGGAGGGAGGAGGGGCTAGTAGGAGAGAGGAGGGGCTAGTAGGAGGAGGAGGGGCTAGTAGGAGGGAGGAGGGGCTAGTAGGAGGGAGGAGGGGCTAGTAGGAGAGAGGAGGGCTAGTAGGAGGGAGGAGGGGCTAGTAGGAGAGAGGAGGGGCTAGTAGGAGAGAGGAGGGGCTAGTAGGAGAGAGGAGGGCTAGTAGGAGGGAGGAGGGGCTAGTAGGAGGAGGAGGGGCTAGTAGGAGGGAGGAGGGGCTAGTAGGAGGGAGGAGGGGCTAGTAGAGGAGGAGGGGCTAGTAGGAGGGAGGAGGGGCTAGTAGGAGGCGATCGGAGATGAACTATTTTGTTTAAATCATACAGATACACACACACATCCAAGACCAGACAGACCAGGACTCTGAGGAAGGTTCTTGAGTTTAGAACCAGTCTGCTCCTCCTCTTAGACAGTCTCTCCAGAGGCATGCACACACACACACACACACACACACACCACACCAGGGAGAGCTGGTCTGGACACACACACACACACCAGGGAGAGCTGCGCTGGACCTGCCCTGGACAGCTGAGTTCTGCTGTGGTCCTCCAGGGTTGGTCTGGAGCTCAGACAGCATATTCCACAATCCCTCTGCTTCAACAAATCTCTACAAACATCACACATCTGGGTGACTAAGAACCTAACAGGAAGTGAGTGAGATGTGAATGAGGAAGTAACATACAGGAAGTAACGGAGGATGTGACATGTAGGAAGTGACAAAGTAACATAGGAAGTGAAATCCCAAACCCCCCCAAACTTAACAAGTGGTTCAAATAAACATACAAAAAATTAAAACGTGACTAAAACACAAACTAAAATCAAGGGCGATCCATGAGAAGCGCCTGGCTCTGGTTGCTGTGGTAACAACGGAACAACAAAAACGATCAGGGGAACACTAACAAACAACTGGCCCATGATTGGACGAGCTCTACAGGCATAATCCAACGAACTGGCTTGCGATTGGAGGATCTATGGCGTTGCTACCGGCAACAGTGGGCTAGGACAGCGAGCGAGCGAGGAGCCTCTCTCTCTCTTTAATCGTCGTCTTCGTCATCGTCATCCTCGCTGATGGGGTAACCACGGGCAACGTGGTGTGAGGGGGGGAGGGAGGGGGGGAGGTCTTGTTGAAGAAGGGGAGGCGGAAAGAGGGGGAGGGGGAGCGTTCCTCTCTGGTGGGGGAGCGTTCCTCTCTGGTGGGGGAGCTGTCTGGGCTCTGACGGGGGCTGATGGCCTGGAGCATACGCCCTCGACCCTCCTTCAACATGCTTCTGTAAGGGGGGGGGAAGAGAGTAGGAGGGAGGAGAGAGGAGAGAGGGGGGGGAAGAGAGAGAGGGAGGGAGGGAAGAGAGAGAGAGGAAGGGAGGAACAGAGAGAAGAGGGAGGGAGGGGTTGGCAGGAGATGATGTGAGGGGGAGATAGTGTTTGTAAGTTTTGTTGGCCTTTTCTCTCTTCTTTTTTGTTCTTTTCTCTCTTCTCTCTTTCTTTTTTCTTCTCCTCTCTTTTCTTTTCTTTTCTCTCTTTTCTCCGTTCGTTTTTTTCTTCTCTTCTCTTTGGTCTTCTCCCGCTCCTTATTCCTGCTTTCCTCCCCTTTCCCCCCCCTTCTCTCTCCCTCTCTCGTGTCCCACTTCTTCTTCCGGTTCTTCCTTTTTCCTTGTCTTTTTTCCCCTTTTTCCAGATCTCTCCCCCTCCGACTCGTCCCCTCTCCCTGTATCCAGTTTCGGCACCCTACTCACGTTACTTTACCCCCCCGCCCATCTGCAGGAATGTTCCCGTGAACGCCGTGAGTTTCTCCTTCCACTTCTGAATGAGGTCGTATTGCCTTCTCCTCCACCTTCTGAACGAACTTCCTTTGCTCTTCTTCTCCTCCACGTCCTCTACACCTTTTCCTGCTTCCTCTTCATCAAGAAACCTTTGTCCCACCGACGCTCCTTAGGTTGCTTCCTCTTTCTACTCCTGCCGGGTGGGTACAGACAGACAACAGACAGACAGAACGGGATTACAAAAAGGGTCAGTTACACAGTGATGAAAGTGATGATGGTGTTTAAACCATGAGATGTAGTGGATGATAAGGGTGATGATGATGATGATGATGGGTTTCTGATGACCGTAAACTTTGATGAAGCTAAACGTTCCTCTCCTTCCTCTCCGCTCCTTGGCGGTTTATCCTCCTCTCCTCGTATCTCACTTCTTTTCGTCCCTTCCGTACACCACAAATGTAGTCCCTCGTTACGATCCGCGTGATGAGTTCAAGGTGGGAGATGCCCTCTGTCCTCGTGGGTGGGAGCGGAACTTTGCCGTGGCCAGGGCTCAATGCGGTCCGGGTGTCCCACCGCAGAGTCATGGTTCAGGTGAGGTGTCACCCAGTGAGTTCATAGATCTTTTTCCCCCATCTTTCCGTCGCTTTTGGTCCCCTAACTCGCGTCTCCGTCTCCCTCTCTCTCTTTTATCCCTTCTCTCGTTGCCCTGCCTATTTCTCTCCCCCCTCTTTCTCCTATTGTCCGACCAGAGGTCAGGGTCTCACACCAGAGGTGGCCCGGGGTTCACCAGAGGTCAGGGGTCCCAACCATGAGTCAGGATGCCTCCAGAGCTTGTTGCTAATGGATGTCGTTCTGGGGGTACCAGGCATCCGGCCTCTTTTGATGTGCTTGTAAAAACGTCGTCCTTGTGTCCTCTCTTCATTTTCCTGGCGCTTCCCTTCTTCTTCCTTACGTGGGATGTCCGTCATGGGGCACCAATCGTTCTGAGAGAAGGGGGTCAACAGAACAACATTGCATACAAGACTCACAGGGGTGACACAACACCTCTCTCCGCTCTCGCTCTCGCTCTCCATAGCTCTCCCTCTCTCTCTCCTCTCAATCGCGTCTTCTCATCTCTCGTCATCGTTGTCTCTCTCTCCGTCCCGGCGGCTCTCTCGGTCTCTCGTCTCTGGGTCCCGACGATTCGGATCTGCTACTCCCCAGCTCATGCGGAATCTCGCTCTCGGATCTACTCGTCTCGACTCTGCTCAGTCCTACTAGTCTCCTCTTCCTCCCCCCCTATCTTCTCTCTTTCGTCTTTACGAGATATTTTCTACATCGCCCCTCCTACCCGGTGCTTGGCGAGAAATCCTTGGAGAGCGTCAAAGGTGCGTCCTCAACGCCCTCGTCGAGTAGCGACAGTGGCAACATCATCGTATCGCTCCGTCCTCTTTTCTCACCTGAGACCCTTAAACTGTGTGCAGGGTCGTCACTCCACTACACACTGGGGGCGACACAACCACACTACACACACACACACACAGGTTGAAAAGGTTAAAGGGTAGTGTAGCTTAGTGGTTACAGCATTAGACTGCTACATGAGTTACTTACAGACAAAAGGGTAATTTTACACCTCAAACACACACACACCTCACACACACTACACACCACACCTCACACACTCACACTCACACACCACACACAACCACACACCACACACCACTCACACACACCCCTACCTCTACGATGAGGTGTTGTGTTGGGGAACAGCCCTTGGCCTGCATGAGGGCGCGGCGTGGCCGGAGTGGAACACGTCGAAGATTCCGTCTGCGTACACCCTCACTCTGGCCTATCAGATAGCATGAGAGCAGTGGGACGTGACATGGCAGTGACTGACAGCTCCAGAGAGCTGTGTGTGTGTACTGTGTTGTGTGTACTGTGTATACTGTGTATACTGTGTGTGTGTATACTGTGTGTGTGTGTGTGTATACTGTGTTCGTGTACTGGGTATACTGTGTGGTGTATACTGTGTGTGTGTGTGTGTGTGTGTGTATACTTTGTGTGTGTCTCACGTGGTGTGCCTCTCTTGGCCTCCTCCATGCTGACTCTCTGGTGTGTGTGGTGGTGTGTGTGTGTGTGTGGTCCTCACGTGGGGTGCCTCTCTTGGCCTCCTCCATGCTGACTCTCTGGTGTGTGTGTGTGTGCGTGTGGGTGTGTGTGTGTGTGGTGTGCGTGTGTTGTATATGTGTTGGTGTGTGTGTGTTGTGCTGGTGTGTTGTGTGTGTGTATATGTTGTGGTGTGTGTGGTGTGTGTGCGTGTGTGTGTTGTGTGTGTGTGTGGTTGTGTCTTGTGTGGGTGTGTGTGTGTGTGCGTGTGTGTGTGGTGCGTGTGTCTCACGTGGGGTGCCTCTCTTGGCCTCCTCCATACTGACTCTCTGGTAAGGATGACAGTCTGCCGGCTCCATCTCATCAGCAAACGGAGCAGGATGCTTTCAACCCCTGGACACACACACACACACACTCACACGCACACGCACACTCACACGCACACGCACACTCACACTCACAGCCACCCACCGCACACGCACACTCACACGCACACTCACACGCAACACCACACTGCCACGCACACCACCACACACACACCCATCACACACCACACACACACCCCACCACACACAACACACCATACACCCACACAGCCACACACCACCACACAAACACACACACCACACACAACACACACACCACACCACACACACACATTAACACACCACCCACTCACTCTCACACACACCACACACACACACACACACCACACAACACACACCACACACACACCACTACCACCACACCACACACACACACAGTATCACCCACACCACATCACACACACACACACACCACACAATCAACCACACCACAACACACACACACACACCACACACACCACACCACTCACACACACACACACATACAACACCACACACACACCCAGCACACACACACCCACATACCACCACACACACACACACACACATATATACACACACCACACCAACCATCACACCCACACCACACACCTGACACACAACACACACACACACCACACCACCACACCTCACGCACGCACACGCGCACACACACACACCACACACACACACGTGTAAGGTGTTTTACAGGTGTGAACATCACATAAACATAATAATCATCTTCCTCTCCCCTCCCCCATTAACACAGTGCATCTTGGGACTTTAACAGCTCTGTCTCTTCCCTCGGCCTCCCCGTTGGAGCCCTCCCTCCTCCTCTTCCTGGACAGCTGCCGACTGGACGTGTGGGCCTCCATCGTGCTGCAGGGGGCAAAGGGCAGTAGGTCACACACCGCACTGAATACACATGACATGTATGTCTTGGGTTGTTTGCGTTACCGGAAGTTCCGCTTCTCTCCACACGGTGGCGCCCTTGCTAATCATGTTCCCACAGAGAAGCAGGAACAGAGTCTGGCTGTCACCATTACACAACAGACGGAACACTCAACAGGGGAGGTATTCAGCTCCCTTTAAACCCCTTTTACACACACACACACACACACCACACACGTCTACCTCCCTGCTAGAATTCTGCTGCGCCCAAGAGGGACAGATCTCTTGACTTGTTTACACTGCGTTGGTGCCGCCCCATTCCGTACATACCGGAGCTAATAAGCAGTCAGCAGACACGCTATTGGCTAGGAGTGTCCCCCGGTGTCCCCCGCCCGGGACACCGGCTAGCTCGGTCTGACTGCAGTGCAGAGTCAAAACCGAGCCGATAAGTGTCGTACATTCTGCTGACTTCCGACATTGCTATTTAGCCCTTCCGTGTTTATCGGGGCAAGAATGAGAGCAACCAGCTACCTGGCACTCCTGACACTTATGTAACAAGCCCTCACACCCCGTCTCCCTTTCTTTCTCCTCTTCTCTTTTACCCTCCATCTCCCATTCTGTTCCCCCCTCCTCTCTCCGTCCTCCAGTTGGCTCCGTTTAAAGGGGGCGCATAGCGTGTAAGATTTACATCCGTTCCTAACGGGGTCGGTGTGCTATAACGGGAACGTGCAAGGGCGACACGAGCTACTGCAAAGTCATTCCTCTGATCTGAAGATAGAAACACACACTGTTCTTGTTGCTCAACGCCTCACTCACTCTCTCTCTCTCTCTCTCTCTCACTCTCTCTCTCTCTTACACACACACAGCTGCTGTGTGCATAGCGATCTGGCCTCTTAAGGGAAATTGAGGACTGAAAGTGGTAGGTGGGGTGGTGTGGTGACTTTGCTTTACTGTGTTAACAATACAGTCCACATTCAACCTTGAGTCCATCACCATAAGGAAATGAAAGGGTCGGGAGATTCCGTTCTTATCGACACGTAGCTTTAGTTTAGCTAAGACAGCGATCTGTCCAAGCATCTGTCGGGTTATTTGTCCCCGGTTAGCTAGTCTGTCCAGGGGTTAGAGTTATTAAAGCTTCACGGGCGTTCTACGTAAACCAGCGGTAACCACAACTTAACGACCACATATCTGACTTTAATACTTTACACTGTCTCCAAGTAGCTAGCCATCTGGGATGTTTCGTGAAACTAATGACATTGCGTCAAAAAGACATACATTAACAGACCTCTGTCTAAATGAAACGACCGTAACGTAGCTAGCTAGGGTTAGCTAACTAACGTTAGATTGTGCAACTTTCAACTACAGATACGCAAAGTGTGACATGTTGGTTGGGAAGATGTTAGCTAGATAGGCTAGTTAGTTAACTTACCAGCACCGACAATCGATTTAAATGACAACAAAAGGATCGGTGTTTCTTGGAGAAGTCTTGAGTCGCCTGTTTATCCTCGAATCTAAAGCAGCAGTTCCGAGTCTCCGGTAGTCGGACTAGCTTACTGCACTCCGTGAACTACAACACCCACTCTCCTACCGAAGTACGTGGCTGTCAGAAAGTATATTCCGGTTCCTTAAGGATAAAACCCGTGCTGCCCCCTTGCGACAATTCTGGTGTATTTTTGCTTGATGGAAAAATATTTTTGAAAAAGCCACAGATTTTAAATAGTTGGAATAAAACAAGTTTAATGCATAAAAAAGCTCTGGATAAGTGCGTCTGCTAAATGACTAAATGTAAAAAGGTACATCCTTGTGGTTTTATTATAGCCTACTCTGAAGTAAACAAAACAATAGTCAGTACAGGCAGGTTTGTCATCAATCACGTTTTTATTAATTTCCCTCGTCCGTCACTGCCAGCAAACGCAGATTGTTATGCACAACACATCAATCTGTCATTTATTTACATATTTATCCATCTCCACATTGTTGGTGAGACATATCTTCATGTGTCCCAGGAGGCAAACCCACAGACACCTCGAAAGGACCCATTACACAATCTTTCTAGAATATTTAATATTCCAAACATTTTCCAGCTTGAGTTTAGATCTGCTAGATCTATGCAGCAGTCTGATTGACTGTAGAATAAGACATATTAGAAAAGATTTGAAGGCAGCATTAAATAATCACAAATTTATAAAGCGGAGAAATGTAGAAATTTTAACATTGTACTGGAGTCAGATGTCGAATCATGGCAACTAAAGGACCCTCTGAGAGCCGTCTAACCCTAACCCCTAACCCTGACCCCTAACCCCTAACCCTAACCCCTAACCCTGACCCCTGACCCCTAACCCCTAACCTCTGACCCTAACCCCTAACCCCTGACCTCTAACCTCAGAGACGTCTGACCCTGTGTCACCTAAACATAAGGAAAAACTAAACAGGAAAAATTGGGCCCACAAACCAAATGAAGTAAGACAAAGTGTTTGTTCAGTCTGTCTGTACAGTGACTAGATGAGGGTCATTACAGCACAGTGACTAGATGAGGTCATTACAGCACAGCAGGAGAGCTGGGACTTCTCTACCAGTAAGGGAATGGTTTCAAGATGGCAGCTGTGCCAAAGATGTCACTGAGTATCAGCTGTAAGAGAAGCTAGGCATGGTCTGGTCTGGCCTGGTTTGGCATGGCCTGGTTTGGCATGGCCTGGTTAGTTCTTGAACTAAGGCACCTAGAAGGAATGGCTTGGAAGATTCAGAGCTAACAAAAGAAAATCCATTAAAATAAAATGTTCAATTAACAAAAAGAGAGAAATGTTTCCAATAGTGAAGGAGAAGAAGCCAGTGAAGGTGCAAGACAGTAGCTGGTCATCTAACTGGTCATCTAACTGGGCCACTTCACAACTCTCAGCTGATTGGACTTGGAGGTGGCAGGGCGAGGTGGAGCTGAGGTTCTGTCAGGAACAGGGTTCAGGAGGGTGGAGCTGAGGTTCTGTCAGGAACAGGGTTCAGGAGGGTGGAGCTGAGGTTCTGTCAGGAACAGGGTTCAGGAGGGTGGAGCTGAGGTTCTGTCAGGAACAGGGTTCAGGAGGAGGGTGGAGCTGAGGTTCTGTTAGGAACAGGAGGGTGGAGCTGAGGTTCTGTCAGGAACAGGGTTCAGGAGGAGGTTGGAGCTGAGGTTCTGTCAGGAACAGGAGGGTGGAGCTGAGGTTCTGTCAGGAAACAGGGTTCAGGAGGAAGGTGGAGCTGAGGTTCTGTCAGGAACAGGGTTCAGGAGGGTGGAGCTGAGGTTCTGTCAGGAACAGGGTTCAGGAGGGTGGAGCTGAGGTTCTGTCAGGAACAGGGTTCAGGAGGGTGGAGCTGAGGTTCTGTCAGGAACAGGGTTCAGGAGGGTGGAGCTGAGGTTCTGTCAGGAACAGGGTTCAGGAGGAGGGTGGAGCTGAGGTTCTGTCAGGAACAGGGTTCAGGAGGAGGTTGGAGCTGAGGTTCTGTCAGGAACAGGTAGGGGTGGAGCTGAGGTTCTGTCAGGAACAGGGTTCAGGAGGGTGGAGCTGAGGTTCTGGTCAGGACAGGGTTCAGGAGGGTGGAGCTGAGGGGTTCGGTAGCGTCGGGAGGGAACGGATACTGAGTGGAATGAACACAGTAGTGATGTCATCGCTGTTGTCCTACATCCCCCATGCGGATACTCTGGATGATCTGAAAATGGCTAGAGGGGAGGGGGGAGGGAGAGA
>CAEFZP010003229.1:0-19874 GCA_903064625.1 Mallotus villosus
CTCTTCGCTCCCTCTATACTCTATCCCTTCTCCTCTCCTCGCGCCCTCCCTCCATTCTCTCCCTCTCTCCCTCTCTCCCTCCATCTCTCTCCTCTGCCTCACCCATGGCGCTCTTTCTACACAGAATGTTATCTTTATCCTTCAACTCTATTTCTTAATCCCTCCTTTCTTTTCCTCCTGCAGTTTTAAAGCCTTTCCAGCCCCCTCCTCAATATTTGATTTGGCTGTTCAGCCCTATTTCTATCTCACTTTCTTTCTCCTACCTCTCCTTTAATATTTCTATATATGGGGCATCTTTACTCTCTCAGTCCTTCCTCTCTCAAAGCATCTCTAACCCACACTCTGACCTAGATAGCCTGGATACGCCTGTACCTGACTAACTGCCTTGGCTGTACATGGCTGGCTGGCTGTACATGGCTGACTGGCTGGCTGTACATGGGCTGGATGGCTGTACATGGCTGGCTGGCTGGCTGTACATGGCTGACTGGCTGGATGGCTGTACATGGCTGGCTGGCTGTACATGGCTGACTGGCTGTCTGTACATGACTGGCTGGCTGTACGGACTGTGGACTGCTGGGTGTGTTTAGGTTCCTCGTGAGCTCTGGTTATCTCACCATCAACCTCTCCTTACCCTCTGACACACACACACACACACACACACACACACCAAACACACACAACACCCACCACCACACACCCCACAAGTACTACAGACTGTAATACACACATCTCAATCTGTCTGGACCGATCTGTTCACCAGAACACACACACTTACTCACACACACGAAAACACACACACACCATACACACACACACACCATACCCTGCTATGCAGGTAACATAATTACAAGGGAAATAAAATGATCCAACCACTTATGAGGAGACTCTCCATCCAGACTGCTTATTAGGTTGTGTGTGTGTGTGTGTGTGTGTTTGTGTGTGTGTGCGTTTGTGTGTGTGTGTGTCAGTCATGCGCTTCAGGACAATCTAATAGAGAGCAAATTCAATTTAAATGCAGATTGGGGCTGGGTTATGTCCATGTGCGCAGGCTGGCTAGGACTGGAGCAGCTTTGTGGCTCCAAACTCAATTTAAGACTAACTCAGTTTGTTTCTTGCTAATAAACATCACCTATGACAGCCCACAGCTGATATTGAGAATAGGTGTGCGTGTCATGAGTGTGTGAGGGACTCATCCAGAGCACTGGGTATATATGTAGTGTATATGTAAGATATCTTGTCTCAGTCATTAGCAAGGCTAGGCCACACTTGGCAGTGGAAGTGTTGGGGTGTGGTGTTGTGTGTTGTGTGTGTGTGTGTGTGTGTGTGTGTGGGTGTGTGTGTAGAATTTGCATGTAGAATGTGTGTGTGTGTGTAGGCCTGTGGAGGGTATTTATGGAGCTGTACGTGGGGATTATGAGTGAATCTTTACAACCAGATGGGCTGTGGTATAGACCTGCTGCTGCTGGTGGACCATTACACACTGAGGAGTCTCTCTCTCTCTCTCTCTTTTCACCCCCTCTGTCTCTCTCTCTCTCTTTCACCCCCTCTGTCTCTCTCTCTCTCTCTCTCTCTTTTACACCTCTCTTTTTCACCTCTCTTTTTTACCTCTCTTTTATCACCTCTCCCTCTCTCTATCTATCCTTCTCTTTCCCTCCTCTCTCCACCCCCCTCTCCCTCTTTCTCTCCTCTCTCTCTCTTTCACCCCCTCTCTCTTTCTCTCTCTCTCTCTCCCCCCGCTCACCATTTCTGAATCATGGAACTTCAACGTCCACGGCTGTACACTAAAGAGAGAAGGAGATGCGTGTGGTGTGACACAGAGAGAGAGAGAGACATAGAGACAGACTGGCAGAGAGAGGGAGACCTCATACCTGAGTTCAAACATGGCCATCCCCCCTCCCGCCTTCCCGCCCTCCTCCTCTCTACTGGAACTCCTAGTTCAGTCTGTTTGACAGCATGAGTGTGAACGTGTGTGTGAGTTCTGCCCTGTGGTTGTTTACACCCAAAACAGCCTCGGCCCTGTTTTACTGAGGCTCGTGTGCCTGTGGCGTCGCGGCAGAGCTTCTCCTCCTCCTCCTCCTCCTCATCCTCCTCAGGGCTGCGGAGGAACAGAATGCCAGGCTTCTAAAGGACGCTATTTACAGAGACTGGAGGGCCTCTCTCGTACTCCCCGAGCGTGGGATCTTGCCTCCTCCGCAGCACACACTGCTATTACCTCGTCAAACAGAACATCACATTTACTCTGGTATTACCTCATCACACAGAACATGTGGCACTCCTCCACTCATCTTGGAGGCAGAGCAACAGTTACGAAGGCAGCAGTTACCGTAAGAGACAGAAAGACAGTAAAGACACAGAACTACAGAGACAGAGCTACAGTAACAGAGACATAACTACAGTAAAGAGACATAACTACAGTAAAGAGACAGAGCTACAGAGACAGACTACAGAGACAGAGCTACAGTAAAGGACAGAACTACAGTAAGGGACAGAACTACAGAGACAGAGCTACAGTAAAGAGACAGAGCTACAGTAAAGAGACAGACTACAGAGACAGAGCTACAGTAACAGAGACATGACTACGTAAAGAGACAGAGCTACAGTAAAGGGACAGAACTACAGTAAAGGGACAGAACTACAGGAGACAGAGCTACAGTAAAGAGACAGAGCTACAGTAAAGAGACAGAACTACAGAGACAGAGCTACAGTAACAGAGACAATGACTACAGTAAAGAGACAGAGCTACAGTAAAGAGATACAGAACTAAAGTAAAGAGACAGAACTAAAGAGACAGAGCTACATTAAGAGACAGAGCTACAGTAAAGAGACAGAACTACAGAGACAGAGCTACAGTAAAGAGACCGAGCTACAGTAAAGAGACAGAACTACAGTAAAGAGACAGAGAGCTACAGTAACAGAGACAGAACTGACAGTAAAGAGACAGAGCTACAGTAAAGAGACAGACTACAGTAAAGAGACAGAGCTACAGTAACAGAGACAGAACTACAGTAAAGAACAGAGCTACAGTAAAGAGACAGAAACTACAGTAAAAAGCTAATGATGTCAGTTTAGAGAATAGCAGGAATCCCATGATGCGAGGGATGTTCTCGGAGAAACACTCCTGCGTGAGGTTGTTAAGAGAGGAGAGAGGAGAGAGAGCTAGAGAGAGAGAGAGAGAGGCGCGGGAGGAGAGATTAAGCGAATCTAGAGAGAGAGATCTAAGAACGATAGATTATATCGCGCTAGACGCATAGATGAGAGTTACGCTAACATATATCATAGATCGCGACCGCTCTAGGTGCCGATCAGCTCCTCGCTCTCTACTCATCTTCTCTTTCGTTCGCGTCTCTGCTCGCTCTTTCGTGTTCGCTCTCTCTCTCTCTCTCTCTCTCTCTCTCGTTCTCTCATCTCTCGCTATCTGCTCTCTCTCTCGCCTCTCTCTCTCTTTTTTTTCCCTCCGCTCCTTTCTCGTCTTCTCTCTACCACCTTATAACTGAATATATTATGAATTTTTTAGGAAGACTATTGCAGGGTTAGATAGCGGATAAGAACTCATAAATAATTGTTCATTTCTCTTCTTCGCAGCAAAAGAGTCTCGTTGAACCAGCGGAGGCATCATCCATATTAGATGAGTGTTGGAGTTCTAATCTCAAGTTATTATGACACTGTGTATTCACAGGGTTCATCACTCAGAGAAAGACTGTGGTAGTAGATAAGCGGTTGTTGAAAACTAGCCTGCTGAATGATACTAGCACATTGATACTAGCCTGCTGAATGATACTAGAACATTCCTAGTTCTGGCCACTGTCTGGGCACTGGCCTTGTAAAACTACATTCATCTTTCATACCGTAATGAAGTCATGTACTCGAGCCGGAACTCTCTTAAAATATAACTGACACTTAACTGGTAATGTGACAGGAGAGAGCTGTGGGACAGAGAGAGAGAGAGAGAGAGAGAGAGAGAGAGAGGGAGAGGAGAGAGGAGAGAGAGGAGAGAGAGAGAGAGAGAGGACAGAGATGTGGATGCTGGACAGTTATTGCCTTCTCCCCTGGGAAAGTTACACACCTGTTACTTACACGCACACACAAGGTACACACAGACACAAAAACGAAGTCACACACACAGCTCAACATCACAGTCTATATTTACAACAATGTGTTAAGCAGAGTGATGTAAGCTCATATATATAAACAGGAGAGAGCGATGAGAGGAAGAGAGAGGGATGACAAGTGGAGAAAGGGATGAGAGTTAGAGAGAGAGGGATGAGAGGGATGAGAGAGCGATGAGAGGAAGAGAGAGGGATGACAAGTGGAGAAAGGGATGAGAGTTAGAGAGAGAGGGATGAGAGGGATGAGAGAGGGATGAGAGGAAGAGAGAGGGATGACAAGTGGAGAGAGGGAAGACCAACGAGGTCTGTGTTTACCAGCCGCGTGGGAACACCTAGGGTGCTCCGCCCCCTGCCCACTAACTCTCCCCCCCCCGGTGCACTCTGGCAATGAGGGTGGTGGAGATGGTGGGAACGGCGATCAAGAGAATGGTGGTGGTGGTGATGGCGTTTGAGTCCCTCCAGAGAGACAGGCTTTCATGGAGTGTAAGTCTAAAGCCATCAGAGGGCTAATATCCAGCCTTCTTCTCCAGTCTGTGGGTGTCAGAGATCAATGATCGTCCTCAGGCCTTAGTTAGCCACCCAGCGTATTTCACCGCGGTTAGAATACTCATGTCTCATTAAATGACACAGTATCCCATCCTGTCACACACACACACACAGAAACACACAAACGCACTCTCAGCTCAGCGAAAGTTCCCTGTTGAACCCGTGTCCTGTCTTGTAGAAGCAATTAACTGGGCGCACTGCTACAGCACGGACGAGGCTGCACTTTGAACATCTATTTAAAGCCGATATTAAGAATTAAGAGGCAGAGAGGAGCTTTTCAGTAACAAGTCTTTCTCCCCGTCTAAAAACACTGGCCTCCGCTTTCAGCCTCATGTCAACTACCATCTATACATTTAAGCCAGGAGGTTTGGGTCTTACTAAACAGGCTGTAGACAGTTCTCACATTGCCCCGGAAAAAGCGTTTCTTTCAGGGGGTTTGTACGGCTGCCAACTCTCCGCTGCATAAACCAACAGCTAGTGAATCATCCTTCACAGACAATCCGGATTGTGTTACATAAAGCTCAACGTTCAGGCTTGTCTGCGCGTGTTTGCAGCAGAGCTGTCAGAGAGAGGAGAGAACGGGCTCGGAGACCACAGCCACCCCCCCACCGCCTGGAACCCCAAACTGCCTCGTCGCCGCACCACTGACACGCCAGGCGCACGCACACAAACACACGCCGCGACACGGACCCCACGAACATGCCAACGAGCTCGGGGACGTGCTTTTCAGATCGTTACTGGACACACGAATGCACACACACACACACACACACCCGCACACGCATGCAGTAAGACTACAGGCTCAGAGGTAAGTGAGACACTAGGGGAGAGAAAACAGAGAGGGAGGGAGGGAGGGAAAGGAGAAAGTGAGACGGGAGGGGGTTGTAAGAGAGGGGAGACGAGCACCCTCAGAGAGACAGCCTCCTAAACAAAGATGAAGGGGTAGAGGAAGCGGGGGGGGCGTGCTGTGATAGCCACGCTGCAGATCTAGGTCATCCCACTCTGCCTTCTCTTTCTGGGGCTGCACAACTACCATCACCTCCGAAACACACAACTACCATCACCTCCGAAACACACAACTACCATCACCTCCGAAACACACAACTACCATCACCTCCGAAACACACAACTACCATCACCTCCGAAACACACAACTACCATCACCTCCGAAACACACAACTACCATCACCTCAGAAACACACAACTACCATCACCTCAGAAACACACAACTACCATCACCTCCGAGAGACACAACTACCATCACCTCCACAACACACAACTACCATCACCTCCACAACACACAAGTACCATCACCTCCACGACACACAACTACCATCACCTCCACAACACACAACTACCATCACCTCCACAACACACAACTACCATCACCTCAGAAACACACAACTACCATCACCTCCGAGAGACACAATAGAGAGACACAGGGGGATAGAGGGAGAGAGACAGAAAGACACAGAGAGATAGAGAGACACAGAGAGATAGACACATAGAGATAGAGAGACACAGAGAGATAGAGAGACAGAGAGAGATAGAGAGACACAGAGAGATAGAGGGAGAGAGAGATAGAGAGACACAGAGAAATAGAGGGAGAGAGAGATAGAGAGACACAGAGAGATAGAGGGAGAGAGAGATAGAGAGACACAGAGAGATAGAGGGAGAGAGAGATAGAGAGACACAGAGAGATAGAGGGAGAGAAACCCCACTGACACTCAATGAACCGACGTGACTTCATTATCCTGAGCCTCCAGGGAACTCTTACATCACGTTATTTCATGGAAGAGGAAGGGGAGAGACGAGAGAGGGGAGGGGGGGCAGGGCAGGGCGATGGGGGGGGCGAGGAGGAGAGGGAAGTAGAGAGGTAAGGGGGGAGAGCGAGGGAGGGAAACCATCTGCTCAGGTCCTGGTGTTTTCCCCAGCTGAGGCTGTGTTAGTGTGGTGTAATCCACCTCCGAGGTGTTTCAGCACTGGAGGAGTCCAGAGAAGACAGACAGACGATGTGCAGGACGTCTCACGCACGACGTCTCACGCCTGACGCTTTCCTCCCAAGCAACGCACGGCGCCGGGGGACTCGAACCTGCGACCTCTCGACCGGCAGTCGAGGGCTCTAACCGCTGAGCGAGATACCCCCGTGAGGATCACTGGCGTGAGGAGAGAAGCAGCGACATGGAGCGAGGAGAAGAGAAAGAGCAAAAGGGCCAATCAGGAGAGACGGATGATGGAAGAGGCACAAAGGGGCGGTCCCGACACGGGAAGCGAGCGAGAGCCACCGTAACGCTGACGCGAGCGGACAGCATCACACACATTCAGACCAGTCATTCTAAAAGCCTTTTGACTCTGTGTCACCTCCACTCCCGTGTCTGACGGCACTGATGCCCCCAGACCACCTCTCTCTCTCGGACCGTCAGAGCCCAACCACAGCCATGAACAACCAGGGCTGGAACAGTCAGACATGCCAGTCCAAGCCTAAGACAACCAAGACCTCGTCTATACACAAAAAAAAACTTGAATTAACCAAACAACAACCACCCCAGCCCAATACATACTGGGATGTCCAGGTGTGTGTGCTGGTCTCTATCCTAGGACTGGTCTGGGCCTGGTCCCTCTACTAGGACTGGTCTGGGCCTGTTATATCTCTACTAGGACTGGTCTGGGCCTAATCTCTGTCCTAGGACTGGTGCTGAACCTAGTCCCTGTCCTAGGTCTGGTCTGGGCCTAATCCCTCTCCTAGGACTGGTCTGGGCCTGGTCCCTGTCCTAGGTCTGGTCTGTGCCTAATCTCTGTCCTAGGACTGGTGCTGAACCTAGTCCCTCTCCTAGGACTGGTGCTGAACCTAGTCCCTCTCCTAGATCTGGTCTGGGCCTGGTGCTGACAGAACTCTCAACACTGAAGATATTTTAGTTCCAACAGGGGTCCGGTTCCAGGAGGACTCCTTCAGAGAACATCCCCCATTGGTCACCTGTGACCTCCAGATCACTGGCCTGTCCTGTGTGTGTGTGTGTTTGGCCAGTCTGTGGCAGCACGTCATTGAGGTCAGGTGGTTTAGCGACGGCATTCCGGGACAGCGCTATGTGGTGTCACAGCCTTCTCGCTGTCCTGGTGACGTGATTAATGACCCCCGCTCGACACACACCCACACACAAAGGAAACACGCGCGCACACGGCCGTCTGAATCCAACGCAGTCACCGCAATCCCCCGAATGTCTCCGTTCTCTAGTTACAGCAGAGTAGATTATCACAAACACACACACACACACGCGAACCTTGAAACACCTTCCCAATACCACGGTAACCTTTCTCTGTTTACACCAAGACGCTTGGCTAAGGGACGGCTATAAATACAGGCCACATATCATGAATTCCTTCCACTCATGATAAAATGGCAACTTCCTGACATTCCCAACCAGGCCCACATAGTGTCTAACATTTCACATCATCGCAGCCCTCAGTCGGATTTAGAAAAGGGAGAGACGCACGAGGAACCCGAGCGAGGTTGTGTGTGTGTGTGTGTGTGTGTGTGTGAGTGTGTGAGTGTGTGTGTGTGTGTGTGTGAGTGTGTTTGTGTGTGTGTGTGTGCATGGCAGGTTAGTTTAGTTCATTACCACAGTTAAGAGAACCGATCTGGATAACCTAGTAGGTGTGAACACAGAGGAATCGCAGGTCCGTTCGAGCTTTTGCCGAGAGCTGCAAACCACACCACAGACCTGAGGCTGCCGACCACAAACACACACACACTCCCACACACACACACACACTCCCACACACACACGCACACTCCCACACACACACACACTCACACACACACACATACACACTCCCACACACACACACTCCCACACACACACACTCCCACACACACACACACACACTCCCACACACTCCCACACACACACACACACACTCCCACACACACACACACACACACACTCCCACACACACACACACACACTCCCACACACACACACTCCCACACACACACTCGACCAGGGACAGTTCCAGCACAGCCTATTCCCCCCCTGTGACAGAGCAGAGCGATGTAATTAAGATAAGACAGGCTGCTGCTGTCGGCCAGCACACACCAACAGCAAGGTAGCATCGGAGGTGTGGTTACCACGGAGATAGGTGAATAGGGTTTGGGAGCTGGGAGCTGCAGAAGGGAAACGTGTTTGTGTCTAATGGAAGTTTCCAAAACCGCAGGACACACACACACAGACACACACACACACACAGAGACAGACGCGCACACACACACAGAGACACACACACACACACACACACAGACACACACACACACACAGAGACACACACGTACACACCGCCTGGCTCAGCAGAGGGGAGATTAAACAGCACCCCGGCTTTAGAGCGGGACGCAGAAGCAGCTAAGAGGATAGAGCCGCTCTCCAGGGGCTGGAAGTAAACCTGACTCTGTGCAGTCCGAAGAGGATTCGGTCGACACTGGTCAGACCTCGTCCGTTCTGTGGGCCTGAAGAGGGTTCAGTCGACACTGGTCAGACCTCGTCCGTTCTGCGGCCTGCGATCCCCCCGCTCCGACTGAGACATGGGAAGGAGGAGGAGAGGGAGGAAGAAGGTTCGACGAGAGAATGAGTCATTTCTCCGTCGTTCTCCAGCGAGATAATTGCTACTCAGTCGAAACACAAAGCGCGTCAAAGTAGAGAGGCGAGATCACAAATGAGACGCTTCTTTTGAGTCACGCTAATAGGCTTGTCAAAGCGCACTCCGTGTGCAAAACGCTGCTCTGGTATGACCAGCGACAAACACTCATTTCACTCGTCAAGCGTAGATCTCGTATGAATGGGAATGACATGGGCTGAACCCCCCTTGTCAAACCCTGAAGTTTTAGGACGTTTTAGGAGCCATATGCTTCTATTCATCTGCTTCTCTGACTGGATCCCAAACCAGGGGATAAAGCCAGGACGAAGCTTTGGTTCGCCCACCCAACTACCCCAGGACACAGCCAGCAATCCTTGAGAGATGAGCTTTTCTGGGAAGTGCTTTTCCTCACACACCCACACACCCACACACGCACACACGCACAACAGAGGCTGTGTATGACTAGAGCGAAGTGAGCAGTGAACTGTGATTGGACGTGATCTTTCCAGGCCAGGTCAGGTGTGCGGTCTGAATCACAGCCAGCTGGGCGGCGATGGCCGCATCTCCGACTACCACGACCACAGTCCCACAAACAGGGACGTGTTCGTGTGGCCCTGCTCCTCCCAGGAGCCCAGGCAGCCAGAGAGAGGGACAGGAGAGATGGGCGAGAGGCACCCAGGCAGCCAGAGAGAGGGACAGGAGAGATGGGCGAAAGCCACCCGAACAGCCAGAGAGACGGACAGAGATGGGCGAGAGGCACCCGAACAGTCAGAGAGACGGACAGGAGAGATGGGCGAGAGGCACCCAGACAGCCAGAGAGAGGGACAGGAGAGATGGGCGAGAGGCACCCAGACAGCCAGAGAGAGGGACAGGAGAGATGGGCGAGAGGCACCCAGGCAGCCAGAGAGACGGACAGGAGAGATGGGCGAGAGGCACCCAGACAGCCAGAGAGAGGGACAGGAGAGATGGGCGAGAGGCACCCAGGCAGCCAGAGAGACGGACAGGAGAGATGGGCGAGAGGCACCCAGACAGCCAGAGAGAGGGACAGGAGAGATGGGCGAGAGGCACCCAGGCAGCCAGAGAGAGGGACAGGAGAGATGGGCGAGAGGCACCCAGACAGCCAGAGAGAGGGACAGGAGAGATGGGCGAGAGGCACCCAGGCAGCCAGAGAGACAGACAGGAGAGATGGGCGAGAGGCACCCAGGCAGCCAGAGAGAGGGACAGGAGATATGGGCGAGAGGCACCCAGGCAGCCAGAGAGACGGACAGGAGAGATGGGTGAGAGGCACCAGGACACCCAGAGAGAGGGACAGGAGAGATGGGCGAGAGGCACCCGAACAGCCAGAGAGACGGACAGGAGAGATGGGCGAGAGGCACCCAGGCAGCCAGAGAGAGGGACAGGAGAGATGGGCGAGAGGCACCCAGACAGCCAGAGAGAGGGACAGGAGAGATGGGCGAGAGGCACCCAGGCAGCCAGAGAGACAGACAGGAGAGATGGGCGAGAGGCACCCAGGCAGCCAGAGAGAGGGACAGGAGAGATGGGCGAGAGGCACCCAGGCAGCCAGAGAGACGGACAGGAGAGATGGGCGAGAGGCACCCAGACAGCCAGAGAGAGGGACAGGAGAGATGGGCGAGAGGCACCCAGGCAGCCAGAGAGAGGGACAGGAGAGATGGGTGAGAGGCACCCAGGCAGCCAGAGAGAGGGACAGGAGAGATGGGCGAGAGGCACCCAGGCAGCCAGAGAGAGGGACAGGAGAGATGGGTGAGAGGCACCAGGACACCCAGAGAGAGGGACAGGAGAGATGGGCGAGAGGCACCCAGGCAGCCAGAGAGAGGGACAGGAGAGATGGGCGAGAGGCACCAGGACACCCAGAGAGAGGGACAGGAGAGATGGGCGAGAGGCACCCAGGCAGCCAGAGAGAGGGACAGGAGAGATGGGCGAGAGGCACCCAGGCAGCCAGAGAGAGGGACAGGAGAGATGGGCGAGAGGCACCCAGGCAGCCAGAGAGAGGGACAGGAGAGATGGGCGAGGGAAGGAGGGGAAGAGAGGGATGACAGTGAGGGATGTTTACAAGAGCTAGGCAGGTCACGCATGGCTGGCGTGTTTACAGGCAGTTAGGAACTGATTAGGAGAGATGATGCTGGGGAGAGATGGGGAGGCGTCGCCATCCGTTTCGCTATCATACACACACACACACACATATAGAAATGCACACACACATTTCCACGCACTCAGTCACAACCACCCACACAAATACACACATACACACAGACAAATACACACACACATTCACACACACACACACACACACACACACACACAGACAAATACACACACACATTCACACACACACACACACACACACACACACAGACCAATACGCACACTCATACACACACTTCGAAAAGAGACAGTCAGTGTTGGCATTCCCAGCGACAGCCCACCTCCACCCACCAGTAACCATGACGTCCAGAACGAATGCAGAGTCATGCGTGTGAGAGTGAGAACACGCCACATCTGTAGGTTATCCTGTCCTGCAGGGTTGTGAAGCTCTAATCTGACAGGAGTTACACAACATCACGCAGCATGGTTTGGCTTTCACATTTCTCTTGGAACTATGAGTCCTGTTTTCCCATGCTGTCATATCAGCTTG
The DNA here is from genome assembly GCA_903064625.1 of Mallotus villosus. NCBI lineage: Eukaryota > Metazoa > Chordata > Actinopteri > Osmeriformes > Salangidae > Mallotus > Mallotus villosus. The sequence goes on from CAEFZP010003229.1 coordinate 11,932, forward strand.
CTGTTGTTCTGTACTGCAGCAGCACAATTAAGGGGCGCCACTGCCTGCCTGTCTGCCTGCCTGCTGCCTGCCTGCTGCCTGCCTGTCTGCCTGCCTGCTGCCTGCTGCCTGCCTGCCTGTCTGTGTATCTGCCTGGCTGTCTGTCCCTTACTACCTGTCTGTTGTCATATCAGCTTGCTGTATTCTGTACTGCAGCAGAACAATTAAGGGGCGCCACTGCCTGCCTGCATGCATGCCTGCCTGCCTGTCTGCCTGCCTGCTGCCTGCCTGCCTGTCTGTCTATCTGCCTGTCTGTCCCTTCCTACCTGTCTGTTGTCATATCAGCTTGCTGTATTCTGTACTGCAGCAGAACAATTAAGGGGCGCCACTGCCTGCCTGCATGCATGCCTGCCTGCCTGCCTGTCTGTCTGTCTGTCTGTCTGTCTGTCTGTCTGTCTGTCTGTCTGTCTGTCTGTCTGTCTGTCTGTCTGCTTGCCTGCCTGTCTGTCTGTCTGTCTGTCTGTCTGTCTGTCTGTCTGTCTGTCTGTCAACACTCACCTGATGGAGGGAGGTCTTCCTGTCTGACGAGCTGGCTAACAGAAGCCAGATGCAGACAGCGACAGAGTCACACCGGTGGCAGCAAGACAGTCCTGCCTGTAGACGAGTGCTGGCTAGAACACACCGTGAGTGAGTGAGTGTGCGTGTGACAGAATTCTGAGTGTGACAGAGAGAGCCGCTGTTCCTGCAGCACTGGTGGAGGTGTCAGGTGACCAGAACAGGACTGGCATGTGTCATCGGCATACGAGACAAGTATCAGCTTTTTATCAGTCTCGTGCTGACTGGTCGATCGGCCAAGGCAGGTGTGTGCTGATTGGCTGGAGAGCAGTGACGGGGGCGCGGAGCGACCTCTTAATCCTGCTGCTGCCATTTCCTGTAGATCGGGGTCGAGGAGTAAGACTATCCACCTCTCCCTCTCTCTCTCTCTCTCTCACACACACACACACACAGTGTGTACGGGGTGTGTGTGCGGCGTTCTTCAAGCGCCGGTCCCCTCAGATGTGACGACAGTTATCTTAGGAGTGTATCCAGTTACGCTGCATTCAGTTGGATGGCTAGGGTTTCTGCACAGGTGCTGGAGCAGAAAGGGTTTACGGGGCGAGGCAGGAGCGGAGTGGAGTCAGGAGGCTCTACAGCGACGACACGTTCAGACCTCCTCCAGGACCGGGGAGGGGAAGACTCAGAACAGTCCCCCTAGTGACCCCCACACACAGCCCTGTCAGCATGGCACTGCCTCACACAGCCCTGTCAGCATGGTACTGCCTCACCCTACAGACACAGCCCTGTCAGCATGGCACTGCCTCACACAGCCCTGTCAGCATGGTACTGCCTCACCCTACAGACACAGCCCTGTCAGCATGGCACTGCCTCACACAGCCCTGTCAGCATGGTACTGCCTCACCCTACAGACACAGCCCTGTCAGCATGGCACTGCCTCACACAGCCCTGTCAGCATGGTACTGCCTCACCCTACAGACACAGCCCTGTCAGCATGGCACTGCCTCACACAGCCCTGTCAGCATGGTACTGCCTCACCCTACAGACACAGCCCTGTCAGCATGGCACTGCCTCACACAGCCCTGTCAGCATGGTACTGTCTCACCCTACAGACACAGCCCTGTCAGCATGGCACTGCCTCACACAGCCCTGTCAGCATGGCACTGCCTCACTCTACACACACAGCCCTGTCAGCATGGTACTGCCTCACACTACAGACACAGCCCTGTCAGCATGGCACTGCCTCACTACAGACACAGCCCTGTCAGCATGGCACTGCCTCACTACAGACACAGCCCTGTCAGCATGGCACTGCCTCACTACAGACACAGCCCTGTCAGCATGGCACTGCCTCACTACAGACACAGCCCTGTCAGCATGGCACTGCCTCACTACAGACACAGCCCTGTCAGCCTGGTACTGCCTCACACAGCCCTGTCAGCATGGCACTGCCTCACACTACAGACACAGCCCTGTCAGCATGGTACTGCCTCACACTACAGACACAGCCCTGTCAGCATGGTACTGCCTCACACTACAGACACAGCCCTGTCAGCCTGGTACTGCCTCACACAGCCCTGTCAGCATGGCACTGCCTCACACTACAGACACAGCCCTGTCAGCATGGCACTGCCTCACACTACAGACACAGCCCTGTCAGCATGGTACTGCCTCACACTACAGACACAGCCCTGTCAGCATGGTACTGCCTCACACTACAGACACAGCCCTGTCAGCATGGTACTGCCTCACACTACAGACACAGCCCTGTCAGCCTGGAACTGCCTCACACTACACACACAGCCCTGTCAGCATGGCACTGCCTCACACAGCCCTGTCAGCATGGCACTGCCTCACACTACAGACACAGCCCTGTCAGCATGGTACTGCCTCACACTACAGACACAGCCCTGTCAGCATGGCACTGCCTCACACTACAGACACAGCCCTGTCAGCATGGTACTGCCTCACACTACAGACACAGCCCTGTCAGCATGGTACTGCCTCACACTACAGACACAGCCCTGTCAGCATGGTACTGCCTCACACTACAGACACAGCCCTGTCAGCCTGGAACTGCCTCACACTACACACACAGCCCTGTCAGCATGGCACTGCCTCACACAGCCCTGTCAGCATGGCACTGCCTCACACTACAGACACAGCCCTGTCAGCATGGTACTGCCTCACACTACAGACACAGCCCTGTCAGCATGATACTGCCTCACACTACAGACACAGCCCTGTCAGCATGGCACTGCCTCACACTACAGACACAGCCCTGTCAGCATGGCACTGCCTCACACTACAGACACAGTCCTGTCAGCATGGCACTGCCTCACACTACAGACACAGCCCTGTCAGCATGGCACTGCCTCACACTACAGACACAGCCCTGTCAGCATGGTACTGCCTCACACTACAGACACAGCCCTGTCAGCATGGTACTGCCTCACACTACACACACAGCCCTGTCAGCATGGTACTGCCTCACACTACAGACACAGCCCTGTCAGCATGGTACTGCCTCACACTACAGACACAGCCCTGTCAGCATGGTACTGCCTCACACTACAAACACAGAGAGATGGATGGAGGGATGGACTGTAAGACAGGTAGACAGATAGAGAAGGAGAGAGATGATAGGGAGGTGACAGGAGGGATCGGGGCCAGTGTGAGGTCACAGAACAGGGATTACTATTCCAGGACACATATGTCCGTGTGGTCTCTCCATACGGACATGACCGACCCCAATACGCCAGCGATCCTGCTCTCCACCTCTCCCTCCCTCTCTCGCATGCACACACAACCCACACACACACGCAGGCACACACACACACACGGAACACACGCAGGCTGGGGGTGTGACTAACACAACCCTCTCTCTCTGCCCATCTGGCCTCTCCTGCTGCCCTGCCCGTTAGCTGCCTGGCATAGCTTCGTCCTGCTCACCAGCCCCGTGTTGTGTGTGTGTGAGGGGTTGTGTGTGTGTGTTTGTTAGGGTGTAGTTCTGTTCTGATTTTGTTGTATAAGTGTATGTCTTAGAGTGTTGTTGTGTGTGATTATATGTGTAAGAGTGAGTGTGTGAGAGTGAGTGTGTGAGTGTGAGTGTGTCCTCAGCTCAGTGACGTTGCTCTCCCATCTCACCCCGGAGATGTGAACCGTATGTGAGGAAGCACGAGACCTGACCAATCACGGCTTCAGCCAGACAGCCCTGCCCCAATCCCATCACACCCCCGGGGGCGTCCCGGGAACAAGGCCCTCAGACACACAGCTTCCTGCTTCCTGTCAGGGTACGCAGGAAGCCGCTGGTCTCTGGGAAGTCGCGCGGCGAGGGCTCGGCGATGGCTCGGTGACGGCGTGTGAGCGGGTCCGTTCTCAGGGCGGTTCCACGTAGAACGTGACCCGACGGATCAGCCGCCCGGAGGATGACTGGGCGTGGGCCGAACAGACGGTCTCGACGCCGGCAGAGCCGAGGAGACACGCAGCCAGGCTCCGGGATGACAGGATCAGCTCCTCTTTGTGCTCACTCTCCTTCTCCATCTCTCTATCCCTCTCCCCGTAGCCACCAGGGACCACTTAGTGGAGGATAATCACTCGGGTGTCTGGGGAAATGTGGTGTCTCACCTCTGTGTGTCTGTCTCTCTGCCTCTCTCTCTCTCTCTCTGGCTCGCTTTCTGTCTCTCTGCCTCTCTCTCTCTCTGGCTCGCTTTCTGTCTCTCTGCCTCTCTCTCTGTCTCTTTTTCTCTGTCTCTCTGCCTCTCTCTCTGGCTCGCTTTCTGTCTCTCTGCCTCTCTCTCTTTCTGGCTGGCTTGCTGTCTCTTTGCCTCTCTCTCTGTCTCTCTGCCTCTCTCTCTCTCTCTCTGGCTCGCTTTCTGTCTCTCTGCCTCTCTCTTTCTGGCTCGCTTTCGTTCTCTCTGCCTCTCTCTTTCTGGCTCGCTTTCGTTCTCTCTGCCTCTCTCTTTCTGCCTCTCGGCCTCTCCATCTATGTCTCTCTGCCTCTCTCTTGCTGTCTCTCACTGCCTCTCTCTTGCTGTCTCTCACTGCCTCTCTCTCTCTGCCTCATTCTCGTTACCCTCCATCAGTCCTGGCACAGTACAGGAGTGCGTCAGGTAGCTTTGGGAGTGAACGGCCGCTGGAGACTCCAGAGCCAGTGTGAGACTGGAGCAGCCAAGTACCTCCAGCCAACAGCCTTGTTACGCAGGCAAACATTTACATAACGGTGACTAATTGTTCAGGAGAACGTACCAAAAAACAACCCCGAAAAAACATTTTGGGGGCCATTTTTGGAACACAGTGAAAATAATCACAAGCGAGCCAATTAGTTTCCAAAATCAACACGGGCCTCCGTCGAATCTCTAAGGGTGTAGAAACCTTCAATTATCCACTAAGACATGCTGCTGGAAGCTAGGACCCAGGAAATGAGCAGCATTAAGACTGCATAATATGTGCATAATGATGAGGGGAGTGTGTGTGTGTCTGGGGGTGTGTGTGTGGGGATGTGTGTGTGTGGGTGTGTGTGTGTGTGTGTGTGTGTGTGTGTGTGTGTGTGTGTGTGTGTGTGTGTGTGTGTGTGTGTGTGTGTGTGTGTGTGTGTGTGTGTGCGTGTGTGTGTGTGTGTGTGTGTGTGTGTGTGTGTGTGGGTGTGTGTGTGTGTGTGTGTGTGTGTCTAAGTGGGGCACGGCGACTCGTTTCTCCCAGGGCTGAGGTTAGCGGTCTGCGTGCGGCGGCAGAGAAGCCCGTCACTAGGGAACCTCAGCGCTGATAAGCCTGTCTCTCTCGGCGCCACGCTTCATGATTCTATCAACGCGGTGACACTTCCTAAAGTCCCATCTGGCATTTGGAAGAGATGTCATTTTCTCATTTCCTGTCGGGAGGACAGGTGACAGGTTCGACCGGCTGGTTCAGGAATGTGAGACTGGGTCAGGTGGCTGGACAGGAGTAAACGCAGGACGGGGAAACAACAACAGCAGCAGCGAGGACAACATCTCCAGGAGCGCCTCAACCTTTGGCCGTGTCCAGAGGCGGGCAGGGGGCCGATGGAGGGGGACAGGACTGACATTTGGTAAAGGCTACATCCCAGTGATACAGCAGGCGGAGCGGGGGGGGAGAAGGAGGCCATCGCTGGTGGAGGGGATGGAGGCTGGGGGTGGAGGGGATGGAGGCTGGGGGTGGAGGGGATGGAGGCTGGGGGTGGAGGGGATGGAGCTGGGGGTGGAGGGGACAGGGGACAGGGGCTAGAGGGAAGAGGTGATATGGGCTGGGGGTGGAGGGAGGAGGGAATATGCTTTGGGGGTGGAGGGGATGGAGGCTGGGGGTGGAGGGGACCGGGGATAGGGGGTGGAGGGGACAGGGGACAGGGGCTGGAGGGGACAGGAGACAGTGGCTGGAGGAAAGAGGTGATAAGGCCTGGGGGTTGAGGGAGGAGGGAATAGGCCCTGGGAGGGGAGGGGATGGAGGCTGGGGTGGAGGGGAGGGAATATGCTTTGGTGGTGGAGGGGATGGAGGGAAGAGAGGGAGTAGGCCCTGGGGAGGGGATGGAGGGAGAGAAAGGTTTATGACCTTCGTGTAAAAGCCTGCAACCTCCACAGCTGGGGAGAAAGCCTGTGCTGTAGATCCTTATTGAACCAAACAGTGATTAAACTTTACAGGCTTAGACCCTGTCCCAAACACACACATGCAAACACACACACAGACACACACCAAAACATTCGACAACATAGCACACATTCACACACAGGCCCGATTCTCTCTCTGCCAGTCGATAACACACAAAGGGCATAAGAAGGGCCATTACGTGGTGTTTCTGGAGGATAATCAACAGAGTGTTTCCTTGACGTATGGCCTGATGAATTAAAGCAGCGATGTCCTTGGTATTACAGCTGAGTGGACAGGCTTGCCTCTGGGGGGCACTGGGGACAGGCGGAGTGTGGGTGTGTGTGTGTGAGAGAGAGAGGAGAGACAGTGAGATCTGGTATCTCTGAGAGACACCTCGTCTCAGCAGCGGTTGCGTCTCACCTTCACAGAGTTGACCTGCAGATTCAGCAGTTCACTGCCACAGCCAACGACCCCCATCTCCGCCCCTCAAACACAACCACCAGGATCACGATACAACCACACCCTGACCGCGACCACCGGGGTCACGGTACAACCACACCGCGGCCGGGACGAGAGGAGGAACTAATTTCATGGTTCCAGCACACACAACATCAGTGAGGATGAAATAGACCTTGGTGGGAAAGCCTGCGGTCTTTACAGCTGTCAACAACTACAACGCACACACACACACACACACACACACACACGTACACACACACACACACACGTACACAAACAGACACAAACGTACACACACACACACACGTACACCAACACACACATACATACACAAACACACACACGTACACCAACACACACACACGTACACAAACACACACACGTACACAAACACACACATTGTGTATGCTTGTACTGACCTTCCAGATCACATATACATGTAACAGCAAACATTGCATCAGTTGAACACACAGGAAGCACAACCCAAAGTGTAAATATGAGAACACACCAGATAACACACACACACACACACACCCTAACAGCACTATTTAACCTCTCACTTGAGATCCGGATTGAAGATGAAGTGCCCTCTAAACGTGCCCTAATAGGATGAAGTCCTGCATTATCAGAGCTGAGTAAGAACACACTGCGTTGCCGTGGTTATGTGTGGTGTTCCCAGAACACAGGCAGTGACCCACATACATCCTATTACATCCATCTGTCTCTCCCAGACTCTCCATGTCTCCACCGCAGCAGCGGTTTGAGGCTAGCTGGCCCGCATGCCTGTGGAGACGCAGCACATCCCCCACACACACACACACACACACCACACACACACACACACACACACACCACACGGTGAGAGCTGAGGAGCTGTAAGTGGGGTTCCCAGCAGAGACACAGCACACCCCCCCCACACACACACACACACGCACACACACACACACACATCACATCTCACACACACACACACACACACACACACACACCACACACACACATACACACACACACACACCACACACACACAGCACATCCCCCCACACACACCACACACACACATACACACACACACACACACACACAGTGAGAGCTGAGGAGCTGTGCGTGGGGTTCCCAGCAGAGACACAGGGAACACGGTGATGTCACTCTGGGGAGCTCAGACAGTCACAACAAGCCTCTCTCTCAGGCTGACAGCGTAGAACACACCCCACCTGACCCCCACCTGACCCCCACCTGACCCCCACCTGACCCCCTCGTCTGCCCCCCGCAGTCCTCGGACACGGGCCCCTGGTCCCACTGGGCATGTCCTCCTCACACCATTACGGACCGCTCCATAGGGGTGTGTCTGT
>CAEFZP010003230.1:0-21654 GCA_903064625.1 Mallotus villosus
GGTAAACTAATCTATCTTTAATAGATCTAGCTAGCACAGACGATAGTAGACACACTCGCATGCAAACAAACAACACACACACACACACACACACACCACACACACACACACAGCAGCAACAAGTGTGAGCAGCAGGGAGAGTGTTGTCCAACTGCATCGTCATGATGTCTCTGATGGCACCGGGCCAACTCTGCCATCTGTCTCCCCCTCCTCCCTCTCCCTTACCCCCTCCCTCACCCCCCAGCCTGCTCCCTGTTTCCATCCTTACTGCATATCAGAGGCACGTGCCACCGCCCCTCACCCCCCGCCCCTCACCCCCCCGCCCCTCACCCCCCGCCCCTCACCACCCGCCCCCCGCCCCTCACCCCCCGCCCCTCACCCCCGCCCTCACCCCGCCCCTCACCCCCGCCCCTCACTCAACCCCCCGCCCCTCACCCCCCGCCCCTCACCCCCCTCTTCCCTGCTCCCCCTCTTGTTCGGCTCCCAGGTGGCACGGCGCTCTGCTCCATAGCAGAGGCGGGAAACAAAAGAGTTACGGCGCCCAGCGTTGCCGCCGGCGACCCTGTTCTGCGCTGCGAGGGATGTATTTGTGTCTTCACTTCCTGTTGTTGTTGTCGTCGTTTACTCCGTGGCGGAATGTGGGGACACGTCCGGGATCTTTGGAACTTTTCTTACAGAAGCTGTGGACTGCACACTGTCGCTACACACACACACACACCACACCACACACACACACACACGACGCGTGCTCTGCAGAGCTGAAGCCAGAGACTTTCCCTAAGAGCTTCCTGCTACCATCTCCACCTCAGAAGACATGGGAATGCCACAGGACGTACCATGCTTCCACACACACACACACACACACGGCGCGATCTTACACACGCGAGTGAGCGTGCCGGTCGTTTGAGACGGAGGGAAAGTGAATAATCAATTAGTATTGATTCCTTGTAAGATTTTGTAAATTTCAAAGGCAAAGACAAAGGGGGGAGCTTAAGGAGGCTGCCGCAGGGACACAACACCGCCGCCGCCGCCGCCGCGCAAATTAGCGGAGAAACACCGACGGGAAACAAACGAAGAGACGAGCGACGAACGAGTCCGCTCCTCGTCGGGATACGGCGCTAATCGTTGTTTTTCATCCGTCTGCTTTCCCCTCCTTCTCTGGGCGCCTCCGGATACATTAACGCTGGAGACGAAGATGAAGACGACGCTTTCCTTTGGTCAGGATGATGGCTGGTGAGCGGGCGTGCGAGGGTTAAAAGCAAAAGCTGCAGGAAGAAGAGATGTAGGGAGGGGGGGGAGACGAGACGAGAGAGAGCAGGAGAGAGACAGAGAGAGAGGGAGAGAGAGAGGACAGGAGCCAGACAGCTAATTAGGCAGCTTGCCTTACAGAACTCATCAGTATGCAGGGTATGCTAATTGAACGGCGGGCTTATCCTCTTTCATGGATGAGAAGGCGAGCACAGCGGAGAGATTAAGGACATTATTCTACCAGGAGAGACTGATGTTGGCAGGGGAGAGAGAGAGAGGAGAGAGGGAGACGAGAGAGAGAGAGAGGGAGAGGAGAGGGAGAGGAGAGGGAGAGGGAGAGCGGAGAGGAGAGAGGGAGAGGGAGAGGGAGAGGGAGAGGGAGAGGGAGAGGGAGAGGGAGAGAGAGAGAGAAGAGCCCGAGAGGGAGAGGGAGAGGGACGAGAGGGAGAGAGAGGGACGAAGAGAGGGAGAGGGACCGAGAGAGGAGAGGGAGAGAGAGAGAGGATGAGGGAGACGGAGAGAGAGAGAGAGAGCGAGAGAGAGAGGGAGGAGGAGAGAGAGGGAGAGAGGAGAGAGAGAGAGAGAGAGGGAGAAGGGAGAGAGAGAGAGAGGAGAGAGCAACACTCAGTAACCACCGCGATATTCAATGGACTCTCATAACTGTAGTATACAGAGGACCCAACACACACACACACACGCTTGTACACACACACAGATTCCTCCACTGCTTTCGCTGGTGGAACGTCTTAACGAAGGAATCCCAATCAAGCTCGCGTTGTTCCGCCCCGGCCAACGCCTAACTCGCATATTTACAATTGTTCCACGGGAGATAATTACCTTCGCGGAGGAGTACCAAACCTCACAACCAAACGAGGTCTGGTAGGAGGGAAGACGTGGAGAGAGCGAGAGAGGAGGAGTGTAACGGCGTTAATGATATTCCGAGCGCGGAGTGTCATCTGCATGATGTCAACGGCCAATTAGAATGAGCCATTGGCTCTCCTCTCCTCTGCGGACAGGAGTGTAGAGGGATCAGAGCGGACAGGGAAGGAGAGGGCGAGGGGGAAAGACTCCAAAACTTCTCTCTTCGCCCTCGTCGCTGAGAGAAACAAAACTCCATTCTGGATTTATCGTCAAAACCTGCCAACCTGCCCGAATACCTCAAAACGACTGGATCTCTTTGTTTTCAGGATGGATTGAGGAAGAGGAAGGCCGCAGCAGCAAAGAAGAGATCCTCCATGTTGGATTACAAAGTGTGTGTGAGGCGTCGTCACTCCCTCCTCGTCACCAGGAGCCTTCTAGATCCCTCGGAGCCTTCTAGATCCCTCGGAGCGTTCTAGATCCCTGGGAACGTTCTGCGGTGGACCCGTAGGAGCCAAAGACTCTGAGAAACACGCTCACACTTTGCCGTGCCGCCCTCTCCTCTCACGCAGACGAAGCCTCCCGCTCTGCTGTTTTGCATTATGCGCAGGGCAGCCCCGCCCCCCGAAACCAGCCTTCCCCCTCAGGACTAAGCAGCAGTATGCAACGGGCTGGTTCCTCTGCTACATAGTAATGAGAGAGGGAGGTGGGGCTGGGCGACACAGAAGGGGGGTGGAAGGGGACGGGGGGTGGCAGAGCGTTGTGGGGTGTGGTGTGTGTGGGAGCGGAGCAGGGGTGGGGTGTGTGGTGGGGGGTGGGTGGAGGTGGGTGAGTGGTGGCGGTGTGTGTGGGTGTGGGCGCAGAGCAGGGTTGGCGGTGTGTGTGTGGGCGTGGGGGTGGCAGAGCAGGGTGGCGGTGTGTGTGTGTGGGGCGGGGGGGGGTGGCAGAGCAGGGTTGGCGGTGTGTGTGTGGGCGGGGATGTTCATTGGCATTAAAAGAGAAGGACACATGTGTTGCTGTCTCGCAGCTACATGATGATGGGGGTCTCTGGAAGGGGCAAGGGTGGATGGGTGAGATATAAGGGCGTGGGAAAAGGGAGGAGGGCTGAGAGATAAGGGGAGGGCATGCGAAGAGCGCTGGGACCTAAACGGCTGAGGAGGGAGGCGAGGGGGGTGGGTGGGGCGGCGGAGCGCGCGCGGCAGCAGGGGGGCACGGAGGGGAGGGGGGCGAGGAGGGGAGGGGGGCACGGAGCAGGGGGGGCACGGAGGGGAGGGGGGAGGAGGAGGGGAGGGGGCACGGAGGGGAGGGGGCGAGGAGGGGAGGGGGCGCACACGTGTCTAGACAAAACGGGGTGAAGCGGATGGAGCACCTGCAGTAGGGCTTGCACGCCCACACACTCTCTACACACACTCTCTCACACACACACACCACACTCTCTCACACACACACACGTGGTGACAGTTCTCAGGGGAATATGCCAGCAGGCGTGTCTGCCAGCCTGGTGACAAAGCGTGGAAATGCCTGACACACACACCACACACACACACACATACCACACCGCAGCATGTAACTTGGCTGCACACAGATCTTGTGTTTATAAAGATGCTTGTTCAGTAATACTTCAATAAGCATGTATGCTGGTTCATACTGCTGTGAAATTGCATTTATGAAACTCTTATTCAACAGTAAAATGTTTGTGAGAGGAAATACCTCACATTTGTCAGATATACTCTTGGGTAGTACTGAGTGTGTAGCATACTTGTTTGTGACGTATTAGCTCTTTTCTATACTATTTTCTACACGGGAGTCTGGACAGAAAGGAAATATATGTTATAAGAGAAATAAAAAAAAAACACAAAACCAATACAAAAAAAAAAAACAGGGTGGGGGGGGGGGGGGGGGGGTGGGGGGTTGTGGGGGGGGGGGCGGGGGGGGGGGGGGGGTCGGGGGGCGGGTCGTGTGGGGGGGTGGGGGAGGCGGGGGGGGGGGGGGCGGGCGGGGGTGGGGGGGGAGGGGGGGTCGGGGGGGGGGGGGGGGGTGGTGGCGGGGGGGGGGGGGGTAGGGGGGGGGGGGGGGTGGGGTGGAGGGGAGGTGGGGGGGGGGGGGGGGGGGGGGGGGGGGGGGGGGGCGGGTGGGGGGGGGCGGGGGGGGAGGGCGGGGGGGGGGCGTGGGGGGGGTGGGGGTGGGGGGGGGTGGTGTGGGGTGGGGGGGGGGGGGGGGGGGGTGGAGTGGGGGGGTGGGGGGGGTGGGGGGGGGGGGGGGGGTGGCGTGGGCGGGATGTGCGGAGGAGGGGGGGCGGGGAGAGGGGGTGGGGGTGGGGGGGGGGGGGGGGGGGGGGGTGGTGGGGGGGGGTGTTCTCCCAGGCATTATCCCAACTGTTTTTTTTTTTTGTTTTTTTTATGTTTTTTTTTTTTTAACAAAAAAAAAACACCCAACCACACACACCTAAACACCAACACAACCCCAACCCACACCCCACCACCCAAAGCTAACCCCCACCAACACCAAACCCACACCAAACCCACAACAAACCACCCCCCCTTTTTTTTTTTTTTTTTTCGGGGGGGGGGGGGTGGGGCGGGCGGGGGGGGGGGGGGGGGGGGGGGGGGGGGGGGGGGGGGGGGGGGGGTGTTGTTGTTTACCTTTTGTTTTTTTTTTTTTTTTTTGGTTTTGTGTTTTTTGTTTTTGTTTTGTTACTTTTTTTTTTTTTTGTGTTTTATGTTCTTTTTTCCTCTTTTCCTCACGTTCCTTTCTGGAAGATAAAGAAGATAATGAACTCCTAAACTATGCAATCGTCTGCATGGCTGAGTAGGTTACTTAACAAGGCAGATCGACAGAATATGCTGCATCTGTGAATCTGGGTCTGGCTGTGTTAAATAGCTCCAGGTCAGGATTTGAGATTGTTTAGCACGCTAATCTCCACGCTTAGCGTTGGATGCTAACCTGACCTTTGACCTGTGTCAAGAGAGAGCGAAAGCAGAACAGACGAAGAAGAGGGAGAAAGAGGGAGCGGAGCGAAACACGCAGAGAACGAAGAGAAGACAGACGAAGAAGAGCAGAAGGAGAGGAAGAAAAAAAAGCAGGAAAGAAGAAGAAGAAGGAGAGGAAGAAGAAGCGAAAGGAAGAAGAGGAAGACAAAGAGAGAAAGAGCAGAAGAAGAAAAGGAAGAGGAGAAGAGAAAGAAGAAGCAGCGACGAACGAGACGAAAGAAGAGAGAAGAGAAAGCGGAGGAGGAGAAAACAAACGCAGCGACGAAGACGGAGAAAAAAAAGACGAGAAGACGAAGAAGAGAAGAAGAGACAGCGAGGAAGACAGCGCAGCAAAACAAAAAGAAGATAGACGAAGCAGAGAAAGCAAAAGAAAGACAGGAGAGAAAGAAGAAGTAAGACAAAGCAGAAGATAGAAAGTAGAGCGAGCAAGCGAAGGCACCTCTCGCCTCACTCTCGCTTAACCACCACTCACTCCTCATATCTCCTTCCTCCCTCAATCTCCTCACTCTCAACACTCCTTTCCCTCCTCTTCATCCACCACCTCCTCATCCTCCCTCTCCTCTAAGAGACTGAAGGAGTGTTGGAAACACTGTCTGGTTATGTTAATGTTCAGTACTTCTGGGAACCCTCCTCACACATCCTGTTAGCTTAGCTTTTAGCCACGCTAAGTGAATCATCAGTAGCCATATTGAATTACCCTTGACAGAGACCAAAGGTTGTTTAAATCCCTTTTAGTCATATATACTGACACACAAGCTAATTTACAGCAGACTCATTAGGACAGCATTAAACATAATTTCCTGCAACAAATTTCATTTGGTAGGAGAAAATCGTTACCCTGGCAATAATAAACAAGCTTACTCTGTAGTTCCTGATGCGAATTGAGTACGCTAAAGTCATTACATGTTCTTAAAATAGCAGGCAGCGCTACAAGACTACACGCAGTTCAACAGGAAACATTCAAGTGATGAGTGCGACTTTGCCTGATTGTTCTCTAAGCCTCCTTGGCTACGACCACGGCCATGACAGTTAGGAATACGATGTTTCATAACTGTCAGCTGGTCGAGGCTGTGTAGCCCGAGGTGGCCGAGCTGAACAATAAACTATAATTTGATAGATGAGAAATTACAGTGGTCCATCTACTGTGCTCGGCCTGTACCCGGGGCGGTGCAATACCACGCCAAGATGATGTGTCACAGAGAGAGGAGCAATGAAATGAAATCCTTTTTCTTTTTTCGGGGAGGGAGGGAGGGGAGGGGAGGGTTTGCCAGTCATGGATGTCATTCTTTCTCCTGGTTTAATTTAGTAGGAAATTAATCAAGTAGGAAATTAATTTGATTAGTCATCGGCCGTCTCCATTTTTTGCATTTTAATTCTGGACCTCCTGAGAATGTGTCATATTTCCACCAACATTGTTCCTAAAGACACACAGTGACTTGGTGTTAAGAGGTCTTCTGCCTTCCTGTGACCTTCACCCAGTCCGTGACCTTCACCCAGTTTGACTGTGAGGCCATATAATAATAATAATTCATTTTATTTGTAACGCGCTCTTCATTCATAAGAATCTCAGAGTGGCAACATATTAGAAACTAACTATAATAATACAATAAAATTAAATACATTTTAACATAAGCATAGTAGAAAACTTTGTAACATTAACATAAGATTTAACACAAGAAATGCTACCTGCAAAAAACTACCTGTTTACCTGACATCCAGTTAAAGAGACAGGAATTAGCATTTATTATTATTATTAATTTTAAAGCCAGGCTTGTTAGTTTACAGAATGTAAATGTGTGTGAGTGTGCTGGTCTCTCACACACATGCTGAGACAGGAATTTGCAGACTTGTTAGTTTAGTTTTAATCTGTATTTGGTGGCATGATCAATATTATTTATTGTAATTGCGTGCCTTTTTTCATTTCCTGGCTATCACGACACAACAAACGTAAGCTAGTCTACGAAGCTACCATGGAGCAAGGCAGATGGCAACAAGAAAAATCATTTTGAAAAAAAGTTATAAAAGAAAAGTTGTAAAAGGTTGAAAAAATCATTTAGAAAGCTTTTGAAAAAACAAGTTTTTAAAGGTTGAAAAAAATATTTTACACAAAACCTTAGATTTTCTGTATTTCTTTTTTTTTACAAAGGTCGATTTCTTTTTTTTTAAACAGGTTTTGAAAAACAAGTTTTGAAAGGTTGGAAAAAAAAATCACCTCATCTTGGTTTGGCAAGTTCAGTGATAAAGACAGGAAAGTACCTTGTCTCACAACATTCACGCAAATTCACCCTCTGTACATCACTATGCCTAAAAGCGTGTACTAAATACTGTGATACTATCATACCTGTGCCAACTATATTTGTATTAATTTGTTTTATCACGTGAGAGACTCAGTAAAACATTCACGTTTTCCTTTTGAAACATAATCTTCCCTGAATACCGTCTGAAGGTTGTGATGTCATTGGACATGAATGCTTTTTATTCCCCTGAAATTCTATAAACTCTGCATGAAACCACATATCCCCCATTTCAATCAAATAATTCAGTTTTCTCGTTCTTTTTTCATATTTTTTTCTTCTTACTAGAGCCATCGTGTGGGTGCTCAAAAGATGGTCTTTGTGCACTTTGTTCTGGTCGCTGGGCAGCAGCAATGTTTATTTGATTAAAACACACTGCGACATGGGAGAAAAGGGGGGGGGGAACGCCGAACACCAAAGTGAAGTGTATCAGGACCCCCCCCGCTCCCACTCTCTCCTCGCCATGACGACGTGAGAAGGAACACAGCTCAGGCTCAAAGGAGACGGATACATTTCCTGGTGATTCGAACCAGCCCGTGTGTTGTACAGTATTTATGATCATAACTTTCAGCCTCAGTCTGACAATTAACCGTGAGTCCGGCGAGTTTATGGCCGGATTCAAACAGGGACTGAATTTAATAGGAATGACAGAGGAGAGAGAGAGCTCAAGACTAAGAATATACACATGTGAAATGCATGTGGGCGTAAGGCGAAGGAGAGGTGAAATCATAAAAGTCCCCTTTTGGTGAGAAATGTGAATGTGGCCTCTGTGATGTGCCGGGAAGCTCAGTCTGTTATTTGGTGAAATCAGGAACGCTGTTGGCAAAGAGTCTGGAGAATGGATAAAGATATTTCTAGATGTTTTGAGTTCAACATTTCTTGCATGTAATTCATCCCAAATATTCTGAGGAGTTTCTCTTTCTTGTAATCTATCATTCTCAATTTCTTATTTTTTTGCCGCCAAGCGCTCTCTGTCCCTCTCCTCTCCCTCTACACCTCACCTCTCCCACCCTCTCTGTTTCTACTACCTACCCACCCTCCCAACCTCCCTCTCCCTCTCGAACAACTCACTCTCTACACTCCCTACCACCCCTCACTCGTTTCTCTCACCTCCCTCCTCTCACCACCTCCCTCTCCCCTCTCTCTGTTTCTCTCCTACCTCCCTCTCTCCCACCTCCCTCTCCCCCCTCTCTCTGTTTCTCTCCTACCTCCCTCTCTCCCACCTCCCTCTCCCCCTCTCTCTGTTTCTCTCCTACCTCCCTCTCTCCCACCTCTGTCTCCTCCTCTCCCACCCCCCTCCCCCCCTCCCTCCAGGTGGCCCTGGCCATCAGCCCTGTCATCCCGTCAGCACCAGGCCCTGATCAGCAGGGTGCTGTGGGCGTCTCTTCACACCCAGGAGCCTAATGTGCTCGTTACTGTCCTGGACGAGGCCTGGGTGACGGGCTGATTAGACGAGCTCATTAACAGGGCCAGGCAGGGCAGAGGACAAGCTGTCAGACACACACACACACACACACACACACACACACACACACACAGCACAGAGACACGCACAGAGACACACACAGACACACACACAGACCAGACAACACACACACACACACACAGGCACACACACACACAGGCACACACACACACAGACACACACACACACACACACACACACACACACACACACACAGACACACACACACACAGGCATGCACACACACACACACACAGACACACACACACAGGCACACAGACACACACACACACACATACAGACACAGGCACACAGACACACACACACACACACAGACACAGGCACACAGACACACACACACACACACACACAGACACACACACAGACACACACACACACACACACACACACACACAGACACACACACACAGACACACAGACACACACACGTCTCTACAGTCTGACCAGCCTGGTACTGGTCTGCCACATAGGTGAGTGTAGCTCAGTGGTTAAAGCATTGATAGAGAGGTTGCGGGGTCAAATCTCTCTCTCTGCATGTTGCTTGTTGCTGCATGTAACCCTAACCCCCCCCCACCCTCCCCTCATGCAAGTCGAAATCTCCCAGAATGCAGTTCAGTAGCTGTTGTGTTAAATGCTTGTGACAGTTGACATCACGACGGTGGGTCTGCTTCTACAACTTCTCTTCATATTTCATCTGATGCTCGTGTGTGTGTGGAGGAGGGTGTTGGGGCTGAAAACCCAAAGGTAATCTGAAGCACAAAGGCAATGTCATTATAGACAGGGTAGACATTATTCTAAAATGGCAAGCGTTGCTGCTCTGAGACAGAAGATAAGGGGCAGGGAAAATGCGAAGGAGAGAGGAGAGAGTGAGCGCTTGAATTTGTCACAGACAGATAAAAACAGGCAGGAGCCTGGCTTGAGGATGAGGTGATAGGGTTGTTGTTTTATCCTCTTACCTCTCTCTCTCTCTCTCTCTCCTCTCTCTCTCTGTCTCTCTCTCTCTCTCTCTCTCTTTCTCTGTCTCTCTCTCTCTCTTTCTCTGTGTCTCTCTTGTCTCTACCTCTGTCTCTCTCTCTCTTCTCTCTCTCTGTCTCTCTCTCTGTCTCTCTCTCTGTCTCTACTCTCTGTCTCTTTCTTTCTCTCTCTCTCTCTCTCTCTCTCTCTCTCCTCTCTCTCTCTCTCCCCCTCTCTGTCTCTCTCTCTGTCTCTGTCTCTCTCTCTCTTCCTCTCTCTCCCAGCCTCAGTCTCCCTCTCTTTCTCTCTCTTCCCCTCTCTCTCTCTCCCTCTCTCTCCTAGCCTCAGTCTCTCTTGAAGTTTATCTGACACACGATGAATGCAGCAATTTTATCTGAATAGACAAAGAAGCCATGACATGCAGCCTTGCTTCTACGACTGACCTTGAAGGAGGAGGGAGGGGGGGATGTCATCTCTGCCTCCACCACCCATCACATATCCACATACACTCAGGCTAACCCCATATTAGCATTGTTTTAGCTCTGATGACTAGCCAACCTGATTCTGGGGAGATCATTATTATGTTCATCGCCGACACAGAATTTCACTGATGTTATTCATGTCCAAGTACTTAAAACTGAATAATATGATGTGCTGCTGGTAAAGCTCAGCTGCAACAAAATCCTTCACATCTAACGCTAGTCACATGGATCAAGAAGTGATACAATGCCACAAATATCAATAGACTACAGATGAATGTGCTAATAGTGTTCTTTCTTTCGATGCTGAAAACATACTTGCCAATGTTTTAGAGTGTTGAATATCAGCGTGAATATGTTAGTACCTGTATCCTTGCCCTTCGTTTTGACCCAACATGGTTTTGTCCCTGAGCTACATGCTAGCAACGACTCCTTGAACGGTTATTGTGTTGAGGCGCGCTCTTCAGAGCTGGCACTAGACACAGAGGGCTTGTAGCTGGGTCGACAGTGCAGAACTAAAGAGTCGGGTAGGAGAAGAGGTTGAAAGACTCATTATCTAGCAAATCAATTATTCAGAAAACCCTGTTAACACAGAGTGATGGCTATTCATGTAGTGCATATTAAGGAAGTGTTTCATGTTCTACTCAGCTCTTAATGCTGATTATACCAACAGGTATTTCCAACATAAATGTTTCATTTATGTTGAATTTTTCTATAAGTCAGATAATAGGAGGAGTTAAATTTAACTCTTTAAAAATGAAATAAAAACGCATAATTTTGCTTCCGCTCTCG
The DNA here is from genome assembly GCA_903064625.1 of Mallotus villosus. NCBI lineage: Eukaryota > Metazoa > Chordata > Actinopteri > Osmeriformes > Salangidae > Mallotus > Mallotus villosus. The sequence goes on from CAEFZP010003230.1 coordinate 11,102, forward strand.
ATTATATTGACTCGGCAGCAGCTGGTCGTTGCTCTCAGGTGTAAGAGCGTTGAAACTAACGCGGTTTGGCAATCTCCGCGCCCAGGAATAGCCCATGGAGTTCTGCTAGAACGTAGTGACGCCGTGCGGGTCACGCACCTTCCCCTGTTAAGCCTCCGTAGTTGTTACAGTTCACCACAACGCTAGACTAGAGCACCGAGTTTACGAACAAATCAGTGAACCTGCATGATAGGACTTCACCAGGTGTGAGTTTATTCCCGACGCCCCAGCTGTGAAAGTACACACCTCAAGTCTGCGAACGATCGTTAAGCAAATAGCGCTCACCCAAAATAATCCCTTTTCAATTTTTCGTGTCCTGACATGCTTACATGATTCATAACGTCCGTGGCGGAGTTGGCGTGTGACTGAAGTGTTTCCAAGTCAATTTCCTGCCACGGCAAGTCGTTGTCCTGACGACACAGGTGTGATGGTGGATGTAGGATCTGATCCAAAAACGTTCGATACTGTCAGGCTCTGGCAAGTCACATGGTAGTAGTTAGGCTATACATTTACTGATCTTACAGGAACCAGTAATAGGCCTACCACTAAAACGAAATCCAAAACAAGCTGGTAACTCTAGTACAAACTAGTATAAGCTACACCAAGATAATGCACCCTAGAACATCCAAGTGCAAGTTAGTACAAGCTAGGCTAAGCTAAAACAAGCGAGTAGCCTACAAGCTAGGCTAAGCTAAAACAGCTAGTAGCCTTCAAGCTAGGCTAAGATAAAACAAGCTAGTAGCCTACAAGCTAGGCTAAGCTAAAACAAGCTAGTAGCCTACAAGCTAGGCTAAGCTAAAACAAGCTAGTAGCCTACAAGCTAGGCTAAGATAAAACAAGCTAGTAGCCTACAAGCTAGGCTAGCTAAAACAAGCTAGTAGTAGAGACTAAAAGCTAAACTACCACCGTTTTAGGTGAGCATGAATTAAATGTGACCTGAAAGGATAATTATAATGATAAGTTAAATATTGTCTTTATGAGTGAATGGAAAACAGGACTGGACACTCCCAGCAGCGGGTGAATTACACCGTCATCATCGTGTTAGCGCTGTAGAGACTAGCCGGCTGTGTTCACTCACAGGACGGGGAAACACGCCCAGCTAGCGTGAAGCAGCAGCGCTCTCTACACACCGGGCTAGTTCTGTCACACGTCACTCTCTCTAAATCTGTCCGTCGCACACGCGTGTGCGTGTGGTGTGTTTCTCTTTGAGTTTACCTGAGTCTTCCGAGAGGGTTTAGTTGACGATCTACGGACACCTGTGAAGCTTTCTGTGCTTGCTAAAAGGACTAAGATTCTAATTAGATTTTGATTTGATGTATAATTCTATTGGTGCTAACGATATATCTTTGTATTCACTTGGTACCACCTCAGGTTGACCTCCTTGAAAAAATTGAGTGAAAAAAAACACAATTTATACAACATTACAAACACAAACCATCATCATTTCACTCTTTTAAACATGACGATTCATTTGACCGCTGGTGTGAAGTAGTCCGTTGCCGTGGTGAGTGTTCCGGTGTGTTGTCTGGTCCCAGGGCGTCTCCAGAGCCCACGGCAGGTGTGAGCCCAAGGCCAGACACAGATCTTTTAATCTGCTGAAGTTAGCGGATGAAGACCCCCAACATCTGGAAGTTTTACCGGGCTGTAATTGCAGACGGGGTTTAGCAGCAGCAGCGCTGAGAGAGAGAAGGTCTTTATTCAGTTCAGACTGGAATCAGACAGACGCGATAACATTTAAGGGAGATGAAATTTGTGTTAATTTTAGATGACTGGCTTTTCCGAAGCAATTTGGATTTCGTTCTGTTTGTTGACGTTGCTTTTAATGTGACAACTGTGACATGCGTTTCCACAACAGATGGATTCATGTTTTTCTTTTCCCTTCGGTTTTTTTCTCTCTCTTTCTTTCTGTCCCGCTCTCCTCTCTCCCTCTCTCTCTCTCTCCCTCTCTCTCTCTCCCTCCCCCTCTCTCTCCCTCCCCCTCTCTCTCCCTCCCCTCTCCCTCCCCCTCTCTTGCACGGTTTCATCTAGACAGGTGCTTCCTGTCCAGGGTTTGACGTGAAATTAAACACAAGTCCAGATGTGAAGCGTCTCTCTGTGTGTGTGTGTGTGTGTGTGTATATATGTGTGTCTGTGTGTGTGTATGCATGCGTGTGTGTGTGTGTATGCATGCGTGTCTGTGTGTGTCTTTGTGCTCGCAGGTTCCTTGTGTAAAGTAAGGCCTGGCTGTTTCTGGAGGAATGGAAGAGAAGAGAGGGAGAAGAAAACTGACCATGAAATATGTCACCAAGGTGCAAGACCACACGTTTAAAACAAGTTCACTTTCACTGAACCTCTCGTTCTTTTCCTTCAAACACCAAAGAAAAACAAACACCCTGTCTGGCTTGTGAGGGTGACCCCGTGTGTGACCCCGTGTGTCTGACAGGAACCCTCCTGTCTTCTGAAAGGAAACTGAAGGGTTTAAGTCTTTTTTGTTTGACTGTAGTGGATTGACAAATAAGCGAGCAGCAGTATTCGGTGTGTTTCTATAATTCATGTTGAAGATCAAGATGTACATGCTGTCAGGCCAAGTTGTATTCCACATGAGGTCTTTTGTCTGATGAACTTGTTCTGCTTTGAGCAGGTCATGAAATCACCAGGAAGCTTTTAAGACTGCCAGACCTGGTATGTCCATGTTAGGGCTCCTCATGATGAAAGGAGGAAGAGATGTTTACATCAGAGGGAACATCCCTACGACGGAGAGATAGAATCAGGAGACAGCAAGAGAGAGAGAGAGAGAGAGATAGAGACAGCAAGAGAGAGAGAGAGAGAGAGAGAGACGAGCGAGAGAGAGAGAGAGAGAGAGAGAGAGAGACAGCAAGAGAGAGAGAGAGAGAGACAGCAGAAGAGAGAGAGTACAGAGTAGCAGAGATGACAGCAAGACGATAGAGACGCAGAGAGAGAGAGAGCGAACGAGAGAGATGAGATGAGATCGCTGAAAGAGAACAAAATCTACAGTTTATACATACATATTTTTATAGATGAGAACAAGTGGGAGAGACAAGATCGAGAGAAAAGACATATGTATGTATACACACACAGTTTGAGAGAGAGAGAGAGACGAAGAAAGAGAGAAAGGGAAAATAAAAGGTCATGTGTGATGGATGCTTTGTGTGTGTCTGTCATTTTCAATTACTGAACTTTGCCTTTTAATGCATCGCTCAGATGCCTTCCTCCTCTCCTCCTCACTGCAGGAGAAGCAGACATGAAGCAGACATGCGTCTCTCACCCCGCCACCATCTGATCTTCACTCTGCGTTCCTCCTCTCCTCAGGAGAAGCAGACCTGCGTCTCTCCCATCTGATCTTCCCTCAGTGGTCACGCCGTCGCTTCTCCAATGAGCTTTATTATCAAACCTCTACATGAGCAACATATGTCACATGATACATGGGAAGTTCCATGTGGTATAAGTATGCGACGCAAACTCTCCCGCTCCCTATCCTTATATATCTATCTATATCGCTCTATATTTCTCTATATCCATCTATTTATGTCTATCTCTAGTGTTTCTGTCTATCTATATATCTCTTTCTATTTATGTCTATCTCTATTTATGTCCCTCCCTTCTCCTCTCCCTCTCCTCGCTCTCCTCTCTCTCTTCTCTCTCTCTCTCCTCTCTCTCTCCCTCTCTCTCTCCCTCCCCCCTCCCCCCTCTCTCCCCCTCTCTCTCTCTCTCTCTCCCCTCTCCCCCTCTCCTCCCTCCCCCTCCCCCTCTCTCTCCCTCCCCCCCACTCTCTCCCCCCTCTCTCTCTCCCCACTCCTCTCCCTCCCCCCTCCCCCTCTCTCCCTCTCCTCCCCCCTCGTCTCCCCCTCTCCCCCACCCTCCCCCCTCTCTCTCCCCCTCTCTCTCTCGTCTCTCGCAGCCTCTCCGTCCCCTCTCTCTCTTCTCCTCCTCCTCCCCTCTCTCTCTCTCTCTCCCTCCCCCTCCCCCTCTCTCCCGCCTCCTCCCCACTCTCCTCCTCCCCCTCTCTCTCTCCCCCCCGTCTCTCTCTGACACTAAAAGACAGGTGTTGGAGTTCTCAGGGTGACCACACACTGACAGCCTCTTCACAAAACTTTATAAGTGTCATATAGTACAGTAGTAAAACTCAGAGACACTACCCAGACAACTGTGTTGGAGAAGAGAGAGTGAGAAGGAGAGAGAGAAGGAGAGAGGGATGAAGGAGATTGAGAGAAGGAGAGAGGGAGAAGGAGAGAGAGAAGGAGAGAGGGAGAAGGAACATTTACCACAAACACACCGAAATCTCCAAAGGAACCGTTTCCATCTATTTCTTTTCTTCGGAAATTGTATTAAAATCCCTGCCTTGGTAATACCTCTATTTTCTGCCCATGAAATCTCCTAAGTGTCCTGATAAAATGGAGGTGGTTTGTGGGGGTCGTGTTGAGCTGTTTTACGAGGGCAGCGGTGCTGATATATGGACGCCTGCGACTCCATTAAAAGCTAGACCTGTGCCATTTGAGAAAATGGAGGTCACTCATGCTAAGGTCACGTGACATCCATAAAATCAAACTTTTTCTTAATATCTGCTCATATATCACGTCGCCACGTGAATCTTAAACAATGGGGCCGATTTGAGGGAGAGCGTTTGTGGAGGGGTGCCTTGGGGAGGGGGAGGCAGGAGGGGGGGCTTCTGATGAACGTTCAGTATCTGATGTGCAAAGAAGCACGGTAAAACAATCAGAGACGTGGGTTTCTAATCTGAGAGAAGAAATGAACAGGTGTGCTGGAGAGAGGTGATTGTGAGCCCCCCCCCTCTCTCTCTACCTCTCTGTATCTCTCATATTCTCTACCTCTCTCTCTCTCTCTACCTCTCTGTATCTCTCATATTCTCTAGCTCTCTCTCTCTCCCTCTCCCATCTCCTATTCTCTATCTCCATCTCTCTCTCTCCTATGCTCTACCTCTTTATTTCCCTCTCTTTCTAACCTATTCTCTCTACCTCTTCCTATCTCTTGTATTTCTCGACCTCTATCTCCCCTCTCTCTTTCTCACTCTCTCTCGCTCTTGCTCTGTCTCTCTTTCTCTCTCCTATTCTCTCTCAGTCCCTCTCTCTCTCTTTCTTTCCCTCTCTGTTTCTCTTCTTTGAGTGTTTTCCTGCACTCGTCTGGCACTGTCTCTGTGTCTTCAGGATACAGTATGAATATGCACTCTTCCTCTCTCTCCTCTTCCCCCTCTGTTTCCTAAAGACGGTGAGGTTGTCCTGTTCCTCGGCGCTGGCTCCCAGGGGCTGTGTTTCCAAGGTTCATTTGTTTGAGGTGGTTTTAATCTGGAGCCGTAGAGGAGCTGAGCTGCGCTCTCCTCAATCACTCCCAGAGAAGGAGACGGAGGAAGGGAGGGGGAGTGGAGGAGGGAGGGAGGGAGGGAGGAGAGGAGAACAGGGGGCCTGATGGCGTGATTAGTTATCTCTCCTATCTTGGATGGTGTGCCTTACCTACAGACTTTCTTCTCTCTCTCTCTCTCGCTCGCTCTCTCTCTCTCTCGGTGGAAGCAGTTTTAAAGGACCCCCCTTCTCTCTCCCTCTCTCCGACACACACTCCTTTCATCTCTCTTCCGTGGACACACACTCTCGGGCGCTCTCTCTCTCCGCTGCGCTTGTGTTCCGCGCGTCCTGAATGCGTCCGCCAGTCTGTCCGTCCGCGAGGCGCTCTGCTGGGCCCTTTGTGTCTGCGGACAAATGAGGATGACCTTTTACAGTAGAACAGACTCCTACAGAGAGCCCTGAAACGAACGCTTAAATTAAGAACAGGGGCAGAGAGAGAGAGGAGAGGGGGGGGGGTGGTGGTGGAGGAAGAGAAGGTCTTTTCACATGGAGAGAAGGGAGAAGGAGAGAAGAGAGAGAGAGCGAGAGAGAGGAAGGAATAGAGAGAGGTGTTGTCGAACTGCTGTAGCGGAGAGGAAGTGGGGGGGGAGAGCGAGAAAGAGAGAGAGAGATGGAGAGAGAAAAAGAGAGAGAGATGGAGAGAGAAAGAGAGAGATGGAGAGAGCAAAAGACAGAGAGAGATGGGGAGAGCAGATAGAGAGAGTGACGAGATAGTAGCGAGAAGAGAGAGAGATGAGACGAGAGAGATGGGAGAGAGAGCGATGTCTGAGAGAAAGAGAGAGCGATGGAGAGAGACAGAGAGAGCGATGATGGACGAGAGAAAGAGAGAGACAAAGAGATAGCGATGGAGAGAGAAAGTAGTTCTGAGGCAGTAGCTTATTATAGAACAGAAGGTTGTGTCCGGCCAGGTCCATGCTAACCTCTGCTGAGCTGCAGCTGGAGGTATTGATGAACAGCGTGGAACAGTCAGGACAGAAGCTCTTGAACGCACCCTGGACCCACACGTGTTTGAACGCACCCTGGACCCACACGTGTTTGAACGCACCCTGGACACACACATGTGGCCTATGAATTATAAATGCGATTGACAGTGGTGTCCGTGACAAAAGACGGAGCGTTATTGCACATAAAGGTCTGCTTGATTTTGATGATCCTTTTTCTCTGGAAGTTCACAAAGGGCGGGAAATGGTGGGTGAATATTGTAAAAGGTCACATGGATGAAATGATGTTGGTAGAAGGCTTTGATTCCCACTAATAGACACTTCAAACAGGCCGGACGAAGACGAAGGGCCCTCACACCACTGGGAAAGGACATGTGGACGAACGCACACACACACACACACACGCACATGCACACACACACACACACACACACACACACACACACACACACCCTCACACACACACACACACACACGCACACACACACAGACACACACACACGCACACACACACACGCACACACACACAGACACACACACACGCACACACACACACACACACTCACACACACACACACCCTCACACACACGCACACGCACACACACACGCACGCACACACACACACACCACACACACACACACACACGCACAGGGGTGTATTTCAGGATGAGGGTAATTTGAAGAGGGGATGATTTCACACACACACTCCTGTGTTTTTCTATATTATTGGGTAGGTTTAGATCTCAGGCCTTATTTTTTACTTCACACACACACACATGCACACACACACACACACAATCAGTGTCCAGGTTCAGTCAGTGTGTGTACCCTTTGTCTGCTTTGGCCTTATCCAGTGCAAGGCATTGTGGGTAATGAGACAGAGTCTGGGTTATAGGTTGAGTTTAATATCTGAAAATTAATTTACCCTGTCACTCTCCATCAAAGTGCACACAACACATGCATACATGCACACACACACCCCCACACACACATGCATACATGCACACCCCCCCCCCACCCCTTGCAGTATAAATCTTCCTTAGGGCCGACCCCAACCCCCTCTTTATCATAGGTCCCTTTCATCCACTGGCCACGGACACACACACACACTCACACACGACACACGCACACGCACATTTTAACTGCCACAAAAATGAGACACCCCAGCCAGCGTCATTCTCCCTCTGTGTTAATTACAAAGAATGGACCAAGGTAGGTCACACCAAACAAATCAATAACTCTCAAAGAAATATTCAAATGTGACCTAGAAAACACACACATTTTAACATTGATTTTTGACGGCGGGGCGATTTTATGTTGAGAGATTTTTTATGTATTTTTTTTCATGCCAAAAGCACATACATATATTTACTCTGAAGATCAAGAATTAAGAGAAAGAAGCGAGAGAAAATTAATATTGAATTTGTGGGTAAGCGTGTGTGTGTGTGTGGGATCCAATATTCATCTAAATCTCTCACTTGGAAACTTGCCATTGTCTCAAGCAAACCCCAGATCCACCAGTATGGTGGAGGGGCTCCCAGTGACTCAACTCAACACCAGTATGATGGAGGGTCTCCCAGTGACTCAACTCAACACCAGTATGATGGAGGGTCTCCCAGTGACTCAACTCAACACCAGTATGATGGAGGGGCTCCCAGTGACTCAACTCAACACCAGTATGATGGAGGGGCTCCCAGTGACTCAACTCAACACCAGTATGATGGAGGGTCTGGGCTCCCAGTGAACTCACCACCGTCAGGCCAGCTAGACAACATGCACTGATCACGGATCAATACTTTGGAGGCTGTGAACTTAATATCTGATTAGTCTGTGTGACCGGTGTGTGTGTTTGTGTGTGAGAGAGAGAGAAAGCAAGCTTGTGAATGTTATTTGCCTGTGTCTGTACTGTATGTGTGTGTGCTGTATGTGTGTGTGTGCTGTATGTGTGTGTTTGCTGTATGAGTGTGCTGTATGTGTGTGTGTGCTGTATGTGTGTGTTTGCTGTATGAGTGTGCTGTATGTGTGTGTGTGCTGTATGAGTGTGTGTGCTGTATGTGTTGTCATAATCTTAGATTAACTTTGGTGGATGATTTTTATCCTTCCAGGAGGTCTCTAAATGGTTGGGGATACAAGGTGACCCTTTCTGGACACACACACACACATTATTCCTTTCACACACACACACACATTATTCCTTCACACACACACACACACATATTCACAAGGTGTGTGTGTCCTCCTGTAGGGATTATCTGAATGCTGATCCCACTGTGCTGGCTGCAGGAAGGTGTGGTGTGTGTGTGTGTGTTGTGTGTTGTGTGTGTGTGTGTGTGTGTGTGTGTGTGTGTGTGTGTGTGTGAGCTCTCCAGAGGGAGGAGGACTGGAAGGTTCCTGCTGAAGGGATAGAAGCACACCTGAAGGACCCTTCCTCTCTATTCTCTCCCTCCGTTTGTGTTTGTATCCAAGACGTTGTGTAACTGGTCTCTGTATAACGTCTCAGTGTGGACCTCTGTGAGGTGTGTGTGTGTGTGTGTGTTGTGTGTGTGAACTGGCTGGGTGGGTACTGGCTACTGAGGATTGTTCGTAGTAAAAACGTGCCTTCAAATTATTTGAAGGTCCATTTGACCTTGCGTTCAACTCTTTCAACTTGTCTTTTGAAAGAGGGGGTGATGTGCAAAAGAGGAGGAGGGGTGAGAGACTAGAGAGGGGTTAGAGACGAGAGAAAAAGCTATCATCATCCACGTGACAGAATGTGCAGTTTTTATGAGTACATATAAATGAGAGCGTCAGATAGACGTGATACGAGCAGGATGAGAGATGAAATGTGGAAATGAAGAGGAAGAGAGAAGGAGAGAGAGAGGAAGACGATTGAGGAAGAAGAAGAAAGAGAAAGAGATGGAATTAAGAGAGATAAGAAGGAGAGAGAGAGAAGACATGGATCAAGAGAGAAGAAGATATAGAAATATGACGACTCTCTCTCTTCCTCTCTCTTCCTCGCTTTCTTCAGCCGCTCTCCTCGCTCGTACGCTCTGCTCCCTGCCTCATCTACCCTCCTTCCTCGCCCTTGCCGCTCTCCTCCTCTCTCTTCCTCTGCGCGCGCCCTCCCTCCTCGCCCTCTTCCTCCGCCTCTCTGCCTCATCCTCTGCACCTCTCTTCCTCTCTTTCCCCTCTCTCTCTCTTCCCTCTCCTCTTCCCGCCTCTCTCCCAAAAAAAAAAAATAGGTGTGGTGGGGGGGCTCCCTCGTTCCTTTTACTTCCCCTTCCCCTGTTGCGAGGGCGTCTCAGATGGAAAGGTGATTACACGTCGGCCGCGCATCATTGTTCTCCGCCCAGACCTGAGACAATGAGGACCCCAAATGGGATTTTCCTCATTCAGATCTCCCCTCTTCTCTTTCCTCCCTCCTCCTCCCTCTCTCTCCTCCTCCCTCCTCCTCTCTGCTCCCCTAAAACCCCCGGCTAAGTTGACGCACTATCCAATTTAGCTGTGGAAATGAGATTTCCACAGACTCAGTTCATCCACAACGCCAGGTCTGAACCTTGCCTTTAGCTCATCCTGTCCTCCCTCTCTGTCAAATTCTTTTCAATACACACACACCGCAACACACACCATACACACACGATCACGTAGTATTCACAAATAACACCAACACACAGACTGTGTGTGTAACTGTGGACCATTAATTCAGTTCTTTTTTTTTATAACCTTCCAGTTTATTGGTGATCCTCCCTCTCTCTCTCTCCCCCCCCTCCCTCCCGCCCGCCCCTCCTCGGGTCCCGCCCTCCCTCCCTCCCTCCCTCCCTCCCTCCCTCCCTCCTCCCCTCCCCCCTCCCTCCCCTCCCTCCCTCCGCTCCCCATCCCTCCCCCCCCCTCTCTCCCCCCCCCTCTCTCTATGTGGTAAGTCAGACTGCATCCTCCGCTGCTCTGTCATCTCTCTTTCTCTGACTCCTCAGCAGCTTCTGGTCCTTTTTCTCTTCTGTTTTCCTCCCACGTCTTTTCCTCGTCCTCTTTCCCCTGGTGCAGAAGCGCTCTGTGCGTGTGTGGGTTGTGTGTGTGTGGCTGTGTGTTTGTGTGTGTGTGTCACCATGGAGATGACTCACCTGCCCAGGGACAGATCACACACTGTTTCATTCCAGGACCTAATCAGACCCCTTTCCCCCCTCCCTCCCCCCCCCCACACACACACAACACACACACACAAACACACACACCACCACATAA
>CAEFZP010003233.1:0-43007 GCA_903064625.1 Mallotus villosus
AGTTTGATGTTGAGGATTCAGAAGATGAAGTGTTGTTGGAGGAGATTACTCCTAGGCCCAGTCAAACCTCAGACAATGAAACAGTAGCAGTTCCTATCTGGGTTTGAGGTTGGGTCTGAGGTTCCAGTGTCAATTGTAACTGAATAGGATCCTGACAATCTTGAGCCTGAACCAGTGGATGACCCGAGTCCAAGGCCTGTCCCTGCTCCCTACAGGAGAACCATGCGACATGCAGGGCAACTTTCAAATCCTTATCATGAGCCCAGGTCTTCCTAGGATGCTGTGTCAATAGGGGATTATCACGCTTCCGGGTTTCATGGGCGGGATTTGTCAACTTTGTGCATGTCCACTTCCGGCGCAGTTAAACAATGGCTGAAACGAAGGCTAGATGTCACTGCTCTGTTCCACTTTGTAAATCGAACAAACAACGCCAACCCTACTTAAGTTTCCATGGATTCCCGACTGAATTGAGTCTAAGGAAGAAGTGGATTAAAGCGGTTCGCCGGGATGAGGGGCCAAACTTTAAAATAAAACAAGGTAGCACGTTTGTTTGTAGCCGGCACTTTAGTGAATCAGACTACACTAACGCTACAGGTAGTGCTAGCAGGCTAGCGTTAGCTGACGTGGCTAACTTTACCAACCGAGGTCGCATCAAGCGTCTGCAAATCGGTTCTGTGCCCTCCCGTTTCCAGTGGAACAACTGGGGACTGCCAAGAAGGGAGTCTGCTTATAAAAGAGCATCAACTCGCTTAGGCCATGACGTTTGTCCAGCCCTTCCTCTGGAGCAGCCCCTACCATGTGAGGAAGAGGCGATGGAGGAGGTCGCAGCTTCGGTGGTGATGACAGAACATGATTACGGTTCTGCTCTTAAACCAGGTATGTCAGTGTTTGCCGGTGTTCTGAAATGTTGGACTACCTCCTCATGATGACCTACCAGCTTCATCACAAGTACAAACATTGCATTTTATATCTTACTTGATTAAACGTAAAGGTGAATATTGAGCTATAAAAAGCTATTTCATGTAGCTTTAGAGGTCCAAAAAACTTCCAATATGCAAGTCACAGACAAAATCTGGGTCAGATGTTTTAATTTTTTCTCTCCTCTCATACAGGTGCACTGGATGCTGCTGCTGCACACATACAGCAACTGGAAGACAAAATCAAGGAGCTGACAACAGAGCTGTCACAGCTGAAAGTGGCTGAAGTGCATTTTCACCGATTTTGTGTCTCAGACAAGGACATCCTTTATTACACAAGATTCACGTCAAGATATGTTTTTTGTCACTTCTGGGAGGCAATTCAACCATCTGCCTCCATGGTGGTTTATTGGTCGAAAGCTCAGAAAAAGGGACAAACATTTGAACCCATTTCTCCCAGTCCAACGCGTAGGCTGCAACTGGTTGATGAGTTTTTTCTTTTCTGCTGCAGAGTTGCTGCAGGCCTGCAAGAGAAGGTGCTGGCTGACATGTTTCAGGTCAGTGTGTCCACTGTCTCCCGTGTTGTTATAACGTGGGCCAACTACCTTTACCTGCTCCTTGGCTCCCTTCCCATCTGGATGAGTAAACAGCAAGTCAAGAACACCATGCCAAGCAAATTTGTGCAGTACAGTCCAGATGTTCGTGTAATCATCGACTGCACCGAGGTGCGATGCCAGAGTCCATCATCCCTCACTCTCCAGTCTGAGGTTTTCTCATCGTACAAAAACACGACAACCTTTAAGGGACTAATTGGGATTGCCCCATGTAGTGCTGTGACTTTTGTGTCAAGTCTCTTCACCGGCTCCATCTCTGACCGAGAGCTGACTGAACAAAGTGGACTGCTGGACTTACTGGAGCCAGGAGATGGCTGCATGGCAGACAAGGGTTTCACCATCGAGAAGCTGCTAGCTGACCGTGGGGCAATGCTGATTATACCACCCTTCAAGATGACAGGTAGGCATGAAAGGAATGAACATTTAAAATTAAAACTGTGACCAAAATGATAATCATTAAGGTGTGCAGACAAATGTTTAAAAAAGTACTGAGGCACTCACTGAAATAATAGAAATGAACTTATTTCATCTCTAACCACAGCGCAGTTCACCAAAGAGGATGCTCTAAAAACACAAGCAATCGCCCGACTTCGAATCCTCGTGGAAAGAGCAATACGCAGAGTCAAGGAATATCGCATCTGGGAACACACTCTCCCTCTAACCTTGTCTGGGACAGTCAACCAGCTGTGGACCGTCTGCTGTGTGATGACCAACTTCCAGGGACCACTTGATTTAAAAGGCTACATCCCTGTTGAATAGTGTTTCCCCCGATCACATGCATTCAACTCTATACTGAATACATTGTATATATTGAATGAGATGTATATAATGAATGAGAAGTCATTCATCTATAATCAATTGTAAAGGTCAGTCCATCCTGAAAGTATTCAAATAATGTAAATAATGTACTCAGAAAAAGGGAATTAATAAAATCTTTTATTCATTCATTTCCTTTATTCATTCAGTTCATTTCACTTTCTGCTGAAGATACACATTCATATATGTACCAAAGAAGTACAGGTCCACCTTCTTTTTCATCTCTTTTATCATTTCATCATCCCTCCAGACCCTTTCGACTGTTAAGTCTCCCTCAGTATCTGTTATAAAATCGCACCAACTCAATCCAGTTACTGCCAGTTGGCCTTGAACCTGCCAGTGGTATTTATGATTCTGCTTCAGTTTTGCCTGACCATTCACAATTTTTACATGTCCTGCCTCAGAAATGCTGGAGATGTCTGGGCACTTAACTTCAGCAAGCCCAAAACACGGAATGGCACTAGGGTCATATACCCTCGCATCGGGGCTAGCCCCGATGTGAGGAGCATCGGGATGGATAACAAATCCACAGCGTGAGACATTTACATTGAAATGTTTTGAATATTGTTCCAGCACCTGTGGCTCGCGTTCAAGGCCCCTTTTCATGGCGGGAGTCTGGTGTACTCCCTTAAGTATCCGCCCTGCCAGGGTCTGACCAGAAGACGGCCCTTTCACATGGCTAACCTCATAGAACCTACTAGCTGTCACTCTAGGCTTGCGTAAAGCTTGCCATAATGGGCACTCAGACTGCTCACGTGTCTGCTCCTCTCTCTCAGCTGCCATCTCGTGTGTCACAGTTAAGCTGTCCAAATGGAGAAACTGTTGGGAGTTTGGGTCAACGTTTGGAAAAGTAGTGGGAAATGTTGACCCCTCTAAAGGCAGTTTAGGGAATGTTGGTGCACCTGGGTGTTGGACATAATTTCCGCGTTTGACCACAGGAGGACACTGGTAGGACAGGGGTGAACCTCGCGGCACAGGTCCGAACCTGGAGTCGACCATGGAGAGTTGAGACAAGCCATGCAGCACTGAGGATATTAGTGGTTGCGGCCTGAGGTTTTTCAGTCCTTCCCCAAGAGACAAGACTTGCGGGTCTGGGAGGGATCCTGAAATGTAAAATTAAAAACAGTAAGTGTTAAATTATCCACACATCTCTTGTCTTTCTGGAGAATTGCTCACTGCTGTTACACTACTGTGTGTTATATTTGCTACATAATTATGTGTATAAAAGTGGCAAGATACAATTATGTATTATACGGCAGCCAACAGTATGATATTAGTTACAGTAACATTACCTGTGTATGCTTGATAGAGTGTTGATTTGCATACACTCCTGGCAGATGGCTTTGGTCTCCTAACAACCAAGTCCTGAACCGGCTCTGCATGGATCCCCTGGGAATGATATTAACAAGTAGCCATGATTGTAATAGTATCTTGCTTGTAATGGTGTAAACACTATGCTCGCGGTAGCCACACAGAGTGGCACCGCTTCCAATTCACTCCCATGTTAACCAATGTAGCCAGACGTACAGCTGCGCTGCACCGCTTTGAATAGACTTCCAGTCTATTTTTCAGCTGCCCCGTGTGCCACGCTTCGCTCCGCGAACAGTGTGTCCCAGGCGTAACGTTTGGGATACACTGCTCGTGGAGTTAAGGGTGGCACTTGGGGCAGCTCACGCCACGGCTGAAAAATAGACTGGAATTCTATTCAATGCGGTGCAGCTCCGCGCGGCTACAATGTTACCTTTGTCCTTGGTCGATGCCATGTTTGCAGAGAGCTTGTGCAGGCCACAGGTGGTGGTACAGCTCTCACCTGCAGAACAAGAGATAGAAAAGCAAACCGGGATGTGCTTGTTAACAATCAAAGGTAGACCTCTAGAACCAGTGTCACTCCAATCAACCTGCCCATGTTAACATCCCAGACCACAGCCCTCACCTGCAACATGCTTTAATGGGCACTCTGGAACAACAAGGCCACTAGATGGTTGCACAGAACCTTGCCTGCTGTACAGCTGCATGAGGTTTCTTGAAGTTCGACTGCATCAGCTTGGAAAACAATCTACATTAAAGACAACACTAATAATGTTAGTTGCTAAAGTTAAACTAAAATGAAAATCTTGTTGCAAATGATACAGAAATGTAAGAAAGAGCATTACAATTAACCAAAAATCCTAGGAAATCTGCAACCGCAGTCTAGGAAATCTGCAACCGCAGTAGAGTAGTTAACCCCTTACACCATTAACTTGCTGGATTCAACAAAAAGGATATTAAAGAATTTAAATGCAAAGTTACATTATCATGATATATATTGATATTTGCATACCGTACGTATGTCACAAATCACATGGCTGTTGACTGACTTGATGTAAACAGGCAACAGTGGAAGGGGTTACATTTCTTGCCATTATGCCTTAGCTTCTTAAAATAACCTTCAAATAATGGGGCTGTTCTCGCTTCTTCATCGACCTGTAACACCTAGACCTGACAGCCACCGCCCTGTCAATGATGTTGGACACTGGTGGACAAAATAATTAATGCATATACTGTGGATTTTTCATTCTAGCAAAAGGGACACTCCTATGCTGACGTTAGCTAGCTGACACTGACAGAGGCTAACGTTCTTCCTATCAGAATACAAATTAAAAGGGTGAATTGACTCAGCCTCATTTAAAGGTGAATAATCTTACTTTACTTGGATTTAACGTAGGTTAAACACATTATAACCATACGAAGATCTGAGCTGACGCCAAACTGACGTTAGCATAAGCTAACCTACCTAGCTAATGTTATGTTAGCTAGCTAGCTAGTAGCCACTCACCTTCGTAGTCGTAGATGAAGTTCTCGAAAAAGAAACTGTATCCCTTGTCCACTTTGGAGCGGGCTGTGATGGAGTGTTGTTCAGTTAGTCGATGTACGTCAGAAAAAGTTATTTTGGGTAAATTTACCAGGGATGCAGTATAAGTTAACTTATAATCGTCCATCATAGGTTCGCCAGAGTGATGAGTGATCCACCGGAAATGGCAGTGCACAAAGATCACTGAATGCGGAAGTACTACGTATCAGCGTGATAATGGCCTATTAGTCCAGCGACAGTTTCTCAAATACTAGCCAGTTTAGGGACAGTTTTCTTTCGAGAGGTTTTCAAGGAGATGAAGAATTCTCTTGCAGTATCTGAGGACAGTGAATTAAGGAGGGAGAGTGTTGCAAGGTGTATCTGAGGAAGTAGTTAGGTAAAGCGTTAGTTAGGTTAATGCTGTCGTCTCTTTTGAATGAGTCAGGTAGGCAGTGACGTAAGTTCTGAGCAGGAAGTTAGATCGGTGAGTCCCTGAATGTGGCGTGGTAGGCGACGTTTTGCGTTGTGGTGCCGAAATAATATAACTGTGATTGAAGTAGGGCTGGTAGCAGGGCCAGGCCTGGGGTCCTGAGAGGACGAGAGTGTGTTTACTGGGATGTGCAGAATAATTTATGATGATGAGGAGGATATGAAGGGAGCATGCATAGTTACCAGGAATTGAACTCGGGTGTGGCAGAGAGTCCTAGTGGGTCACGGCCGAGCAGCAGCGCAAGCAGCTCCCCAAAAGGAACAGACTCACCTCAGCGGGCTGCAGCGAGGCTGATGCCAGCCTGAGTGTGGTGAAGGTCAGGGAGGTTGGTCCTGACGTACGAGTGGTATGCCTGGGAGGATCAGCGACCCAGGAGCTGGATGGTGTGGTCGGCCATGCTTTGGCTGGAAGCCGAGGAGGCCACACCGATCCTGAAAGAATGTGCTGAGTAAAGAGAAGGGTCGTTACCTGATTTGGCGAGGATGAGGAGGAGATGATGGTGGAACCAGAAACGGGAGGTGACCTGATTCCGTGGTTAATAGTGGGCTGGAGGGAAGGGCATGACTTCCTGACTTGGAAAGAACCAGGTTATACAGAGACTCCTAGGGGCTGAGAGGAGAGTTGAGGTGGAAGATGGGAACGGCTGGCCCGCTTTGATTTGTTTTGCTGCGTTTCAGGGTGGAGATGAGCGTGTCTGGGGAGTGTAGCGTGATGTCGGAGATGCATGGGTAAGCAGAGGGGTCAAAGGTGGAGGAGGTGGAAGTCAATTCTGAGCACCTAAGGAAGCTGAAGGCCAGGAGGAACATGGCCTCTAGGGTGGAATCGGTGGAAGGGGAGGAGTAGCCAGTGCGCAGTGTGTGTATGCAGGCGGCTAGCAGGTCGGCAGTGAGGGGGAGTCGTGCGGAAGGAGAGCGGGGATCTAGGCGCTTAAGGCCTTTCATAAGGAGGGAGGTTTGACTGTGGGAGAGGGCTGTGCAGGGGGAACCGGAGAGCAACTTGCAAAAGAAGTTGATGCCACTGAGGTACAAGTGGATGGTGGAAGTGCAGATGGAGAGGTGCGTGTGAGCGTAGGAGACGAAGCTGGTGATGGAAAGGAGGTCGAATGAGGGGAAGGTGGTGAGCAGTGTGGAAGGACTTAAAGCACTTCCAGGCTGTCCAGTAGGTGGAGAGTGTACTGGGGGGACAGACCTTGGAGGATGGCATCTTGGGTGTGGAGGTGAAGGTCGTGGAGGGGTGCCTTCATGGGAAGGTTGTACAGGAAAACGGAGGGACCAGAGTGGGAAGGGGGTCTGCCTCTGGGGACAAGCGTCTGAATTTGTGGAGGGAGAGACGGGAGAGGGAGTCAGCAATGGTGTTGTGGTGACCGGGGATGTGAGCGGCTCTGATTATGAACTGATGTGTGACTGAAAGCCAAGTGAGGCGGCAGATGAAGGGCATGGCGGTGATGGAGTCTGATCGGCCTCTATTGATCCAGGAGACGACGGCAGTGTTATCGGAGTGGATGAGGATGGATTGGCTTGACCATTCATGGTCCCAGAGGAGGGCGGCGATGATGATGGGGTAAAACTTGTGAAGTGCGGATGAGGGGGTCAGTGAGGGAGAAGGGCAGGAAGGGAACTTGGAAGGCCATGGGGAAGAGAACCAGCAGCCGTTGTAGTAGCAGCCGAAACCAGAGGAGGGGGAATCATCCACCCCTTCTGCAGCAGGATGGGGCGGCCCCGGCGGTCGGTGCCCGCAGGGCCGGACAGGAGGGGCTGCGGGGGGATGGGATGGGGAAGGGCAAGGGGGCCAGCTTCAGGTGCCGAGCGGGCCGCGACCGTGCACACCAGGGACGGGTGGGAAGGAGTGCCACACAGGGAGCAGGGCAGGGCGGACAGGGCAGCCAAAACACCACAATAGATTGTCCAGCGAGCCCCAGTAGGTGGCCTCATTGAATTGTTGGAGCCACTCCGCGGCCTCGGAGGAGAACCGGACTTGATACGTGTAAAACCCAGAGCCCCCGAACCGTGGGGCGAGCTGCAGGATGAGGGAGAGATAGTCGTCCAGCTCCGCCCGGTGCCCGGGAAAGGGGGAATAGACGACGTCCTGGAACAGGGAGAACACGTAAGAGAACTCTGCTGCCGTGAGCTCCCGTCTCCGGGCGGGTTCAGGGTGGCGGAGCAGGACGGGGCCACAGGACCCGACGATGGTGCGGGGGGCAAAGACCTGGGACAGCAGGAGAAGGTCGGCCAGGTCCACGTAATCACCCTGGAGGATGGCTGGCCGGAGGGAGGGAGACACAGGGGAAGGTTTGGAGGCAGAGGTGGCCGCGGGGCGGGCAGCGGGAGGCGCCGTGGCCAGCGTGAAGATGGAGGCAGTGGGGGGGCAGGGTCCCGACAGGAAGGGCAGCAGCCGGGGCGGGCATTATGTCCGGAGTGGAGACACCTGCAGGAGGGAAGGCACAGGGCAAGGTTAGAGGGGCGCAGCCCGGAGGAGGCAGGGCCAGACCAGAGCAAGCAGGGATCAATAACATGCTAGCAAGGACACAAGGACCAGAGGAACGGAAGAGACTTCATGCAGAACTTATAATTGAAAACGGGGAGTTGGGTTTGGTCGCATTCCTCCGTGCTTTAACTGGGCTGATGCGTATCAGTTGATTGGAGTGAAGGAGGAGTCTTGATGCGCTATCTTCCTCCCGAACTTCAGTTAATCTAACTCCAATAAAATATACTGTCATGTTCTGATCAGCTTAGAGGGAACTTTGATCTAGCTGTGGTTTGATGGACAGAGTGTATTAACCTGTATAAAAATGGCCAGGTGATAGAGGGGAGGGGCTATGAGGGCAGAGTGAATCTGGTCACCCAGGAGCTGGAGAGAGGCAACTTGTCTCTGAAGCCGAGAGACTACAGGAGGTCAGATAGAGGAGGGGACATTTGTCAGGTCATCGATGTGAGTTTATGGTCCAAGGAGGGTCATTGTTCTGAATCTACAGCACTTGATTATGAACATCTCTACATTAACTATGACAACAGTCTCGTTGTCTGCACAGATACAATTATACTTTCAAATGTAAGTAAGAGTTGGAGCATTAGTGGTGGTTAGCTGGTTATGCTGCCCATTCTAACCACTCTATACTCTGAGCTTGTATATATATCTACAGTGTTTGATGACACAGACTCACATCACTTAGCAGTGGTGCATAGTGAAGAACATGTTGAAAAAACATGCAACATGCATAGCCCCATAGTTTACATGGATGTATGTTTGTGTAGGACCATTAACATACAGCAGCTGCATCTCATAGAGCATCCTTGCTTTAAAAAAATCTGGTTACCGACACTAACATGTTATTCATCATCAATGTTTAAGATGAACTCACACTGTATACTGATGTGTTCTGTTTTAATGATGTTTTAACTTTCTATTTCATATCCTTCTACACAACTTCAGCTTATGGTGAGTAATGTATTATATCTGTTTCATGACATACAACATCATGGGTTAAGAATGTACCAATATATTTTAGACTTTGAAGATAACACTGCTATTGTTTTCTTTTAAATGTCATGGTGCCATTATTTCAATATCTGAAAACCCTCCCTTCATGGTCAAACCTGTGAGCAGAGATACACTCTCAGTATTATTCAGATGTATCCCATAATAAGCTTTGCTCCTGAGATCCACGTGAGCCTGGGTCCAGGTCTTATGTTAGTCAAACTTGTCGATTAAGAAGTTGAAGACTGTGTTCTTCACCAGGAGGAAGGTAGTGGAGGAGGTCTGCATGGTGTTGTATGGGAATGATTTGGAGAGGGAGCAGGTACTCAGGTTTCTGGGGTCTATTTTGAGGAGAGGTTGACCTGGGCTGATCATATTGAAAAAGTGTTTGCAAAGTGCAAGAAGTGTATGTGAACACATATGTGGTTCTGGTTAGAAGAGTTATAGATTATGCGTGTATTGTCTATGATGCAGCAGCTCTTCTCTGACCAAGCTAGACACAGTGCAAGCCCAGGTCCTAACACTGTGCAGTGGGGCAGTATGAGGACAGGGTGGGAGCAGACTTGGCTGAGATAAGGGTTGCCACAAACAAATCATCAAGGAGAGAGATCTCCTGGAGAGGTCCAGCTTATATAGGTGCAGCACAGATGTTCCCCATCAGTGATCATGGCTCCTCCCCCTGCCTGCCATCCTGCAGCTGAAACAAACACACAGAAACAGCAGACAGGGAGAGGAGACCTTAACACTGATACATGTTGATGCTGATGACTGTTAACATAAAGCATTTGCATATCATAGATCAGCATTATATCCTTACTCTCTGTCCATCTGGTTACTGACATCATCATGTTATTCATCATCATTGATTAACAACGACACACACTGATAGTTTACTGATGTTTTCTTTTGTGATGATGTTTTAACTTGTTATTCTTTATCCTTCAACACAGCTGAAATGAATGGTGAGTCCTTTTCATTGTTTCATGTCATATAACATCATGTTTGTTTTAGACTTCAAATATGACACTGCTACTATTTTCTTTTATATTTCATGGTGCCATTGTTTAAATATACCTCAAAACCGTAGTTTTAGTTAGTCAAGGTTCAGAGTTCTCAGTTGAAAAGGTAAAGACTGTGTTCTTCACAAGGAGGAAGGTAGTGGAGGAGGTCTGCATGATGTTGTTTGGGAATGGTTTGGAAAACGAGCAGACATTCAGGTTTCTGGAGTCTAAGTGGTTGTCACGTGCAAGAAGGTGATCAGAGATATGTGTTTCCAGGAAGGTGGGGACAGAGGACCCACCAGGGCCTCCATGAAGATGTATGTGGTTCTGGTTAGAGCAGTAATATATTATGGGTGCAGCAGCTATGTTGCAGCAGCTCTGCTCTGACCAAGCTAGACACAGTGCAAGCCCAGGTCCTAACACTGTGCAGTGGGGCAGTATGAGGACAGGGTGGGAGCCGACTTGGCTGAGATGTTCTGTAGTCGGGTGCTTTCTGTGTACAGTGGATGACTACAAATATTCACAAGTGGGTCAAAGGATCCACAGTCTGGTTGAACAGGACAGCGTTTGTTGTACCTGATAGGGAGGTCATGGTCTGAAAGTGCTTCTAAGATCACCTGGCTGTATTTACAGTGGAGATGTTGGTGATTTGACTGTCCTTACAGTGAATGGAGGAGGTTGGAGTGGTTATATGCTCAGACTCTAGTGCAGTTCTGATGAATGTACAGTCCTTCACATCCCACGGTAGACAGGACCTGCTGTATGAGGTGCTCCGAGGTCACAATGGTGTGAGGAGGATGGGGGTGTGGGTAAAACTGATGTGGGTTCCAGAGTGCAGACAGTTTGGCTAAGCAGGCCCTCATGGAGGAGGGGGGTGAGGTGATGGTGTCTATCAGTAAGGCAGAGGCCCTGATATGGACAGAGGGAAAGAGAGAGGTTAAAGGTGAGTCTGAGGGCTCAGGGTATTACAAGACTGACGGTGGAGGCCTTGTTGTGGGATTGTACAAGCAGAGAGAGATCTTCACTGGTCCTTTTCTAAGAGAAACCAGACCAATACGGAGGATTTGTCTGTCTCTGTACAGTAGGTGGTGGTAGTAGACCTACAACAAAAATATGCTTAAAACTTAAGAAGAATATGTTTTTAAAACTACAACATGTCGGAAAGAATGCACTTCACTGCCTGATCTGTGAAACAGAAGAAACATTCTTGTTGTAAAACATCAACACAGGATAAACTGTCAGGAATATACATTCAATAAATGTTTGCTGTATTTGGTTTAGCAATGGAACATGAAATAATTTATAATTTATATAATGTTTTTTTATGAAAAGTATTTCAACGCAGTTTGCTGTGCTGCTGGTATTAGAAGTTGAAATGTATATCTTCCAAGTAGCTTGACAGATAATGTATTACTGCAGTGTAATATATCTAACATGTCAGTTCTCCATCATTGTTTCAGCTGAACGGTATTTACAAAGTGAGAGACCAGAGGACAAGAGGAATAGAGAGGAATCTGCTTGTTTGCTTGGTGAGTACGAAACACCATTTAAAAGACATATACAAAACAGTGTAGTAAACAAGGAGAAAGGAATAAAACCCTCAGTTTGGTTGAATATACATGTACAGTATATTTATTACTGTACTAGGAGTGCTTTGTACCTTTAAAGGTTTTTTAATCCACAAGATTTGCTCCACTGTTGTGCTTAGTTTTTGCAGTGTGTTTTAAATAAATGTGAAAATGACTCACTGTTGTGCAAACAAGAGCACTGATGTAATTGATAGGATGGAGAGGAAGTGGGTCCCAGTTTCATAACTGCAATCAGGTCGTACGAAGAGAATATTTTGAACGTTATGTTTACTTCAGGCATTTAGCAGGTAGATGTTACGGTTGAGTGCAGGGGTAGGACCCAAACTGAAGGATTGAAATTATTTGTGTCTATTCCAATAGGCCTATGTAAAGCTAGTTTTCAATGACACAAGTCTGTGTTCTAGAAAGAGTGGTCTGGAGTCGCAGAGGTCCGATAATATCAGCTTTAATGCAGCAGTTGGAAATCAACAAGTACAGAGCTCTGGGGTTGTCTACGTTTCCCTACCCGCAACAGTGTTCGGGCTGGTTCACGAAGTCCGACTGGCTATCTGTCCCTGCCCCAGGATATATTATACAAGTGCAGCAATACAAAATGATACAAAGAGGGTTGAGCTTTCTCATGCGTCAGGGAGTTGTTCTTGCTGGCGTATCCCACGCTCGGGTGCCATCTCAGCCCGGCTTCAAGGTTGCTCCTAAAATGAAGAGATTAAGACACCAAATACAGCCTGTTCCCCCCACCCTGAGTGAGACACAATGTTTAAGCCTAAGCAAACTTCTAAGTTCACAAAACATTACTTTAATAAGCACAATATATCATGTTAATAAGCACAATATATTCTTTAAGACATGTATCCTTTATAAAGTAGTACGAACATTGTTTCTGTTGCTATGATACATTCAGTGATTAAGATGCCACAAATATTGATAACTTGAACTAGCCTATAGATAATGATAGCCCTTGATATAATTAGTGCCACACAGATGTCTGGAATTATAGAAGGTGCTGTGCCCGTGATGCAGCTGGTGATGACAGTTCATGTATTATGCTGTAATGTATTGTACATTCTTTAAAACGTAGGAGAGACAGACACACAGGCAGAGTTCTGAAACAGAGGTTTTATTCCTAAACTGGGAAACAGGCAGGATACTCACAGTAACATGGCAAGGACAAGACAAAGACTGGACACAAAACAGGAACCTAAATACATAGAACCAAACAAGACACAGGTGGACACGATACCACTAACGAGAACTGAACACCACAGCAATCAACAAGACAGGTGAAGACAATGACACAGGGACACAGGGAAACACCAGGGCAGCGCAAAACAAAACAAGGGGGCACGGCTGTGGCCGTGACAGTACCCCCTCTCACGTCACCGGACGTCCCACCCGGGACACAAGGCAGGGTAGGGGGTCGGAGCAGGTCCGGGGGACTGCCCGGGGACAGGGCCCAGGGTCGGGGAAGGTCAGGGGGCGACCCTGAGGCCGACCCAGAGGCAGGGCCGAGGGTCGGGGCAGGTCCGGAGAGCGAGCCGGAGGCAGGACCGAGGTATGGGGAAGGTCCGGGGAACCAGGGCTATTGTCGCTCGATTTAGCAACTTTTCTTTTCCCTGGTGACCAAAAATCAAATCGAGCAACAAATCGAGCAACTTTTAACGACTTCTGGTGAGTCACAACACTGTGCTTGTCAGCGTCCGACCCAACTACCCGGTACTTCTGAAATTCTGGTATCGTACTGTTTTTTTTGGAGTACTAACTTGGTACCGGTTTTTGTGACAACCCTACAACGTACTGATTTCAAAATAAATATCTGCAAATCACCAGCTGTTTAATTGATTGATTTTAAACCATAATTCATAATTTTATATAACCCTCCAGAGACACAACTGGATGCCATGACCCAGCAGGTGACAGAGAAGCAGACACGACAGGAGAAGCTTACAAAAGACCTGCAGGACAACAACAACCAAGTAGAGAAGCTCACAGTCCAACTGAAGGAGAAGAACCAACACTTTCAGGAGAAAGAGACACAACTGGATGACATGACCCAGCAGGTGAGAGAGAAGGAGAGACAACAGGAGGAGCTTAGAAAAAATCTGCAGGACAACAACAACCAAGTAGAGAAGCTCACAGTCCAACTGCAGGAGAAGAACTCTGAAGTGGAGGAGAGGAACCAGAGACTGAGAGAGAAGGAGGGAGAATTAGAAGAGAGAGACCAACGACTGGAGAGACTAGATAGTGAATGTAAAGAGAGAGAGAAGAAACTGAAAGATAATGAAAAACAACTAGAAGAGAGAGATAAACTACTGAAGGAGAGAGATAAAGTGTGTAATGAGAAAGACAAGCAGCTGAAGGAGAAAGATGATGAACTAAAGAGGAGGCAGGAGGAACTGGGAGATACAAACAAACAACTAGAAGCGAGAGACCAACGACTGGAGAGACTAGAGAGTGAAGGTAAAGAGACACAAAAGAGACTGCAAGAGAAGGACAAACAACTAGGAGAGAGAGATGAACTGCTGAAGGAGAGAGACAGACATGTGGAAGATGTCAAAAATGAAAACATTAAACTTGGTAAGATTTCATGTATTTCATATCATTTCAGTGATACATTTGAAGTGTTTTGTATTTAGAAAACGTTTATGGTTTTATTTTCAATTATTTCAGCACAGCAGATATGTGACCTAAACACTGAGGTAGAGAGACAGAGAAATGAGTTATCGGTTAACACCACTGGTGAGTGTTACAATATGAAATTTTAGTTTGAATATTTCACTCTAAATATGATGCCCACTGAATGGTTGTTTCATCTTGTGTGTTAGAGAGAGGAGAGATCTCAGAAGCAGAACCCAAACTACCAATCAGGAGGAGATTCAGCATTGAGCTTCCTCCATTAAGTGAGTCATCAACTCTGTTAAAACACCTAAATATCTGACCCGGTCAGTTCTCTATACACTGGTCATGCACCCACAGGAACCTGTCTAACTCTGGGTTCAGTATCATAGTCAGATGACTCTGTTGAGGTGAACATCTGGTATGAATGTCCAGGGTGACCCTCACGTCAGTAGTTTGAGCTGTGTCCTGTGTTGTGTTGCAGTGGGAGGAGAGACCCCAGATACAGACCCACCACTACCACAGGATGAAGGTTCTACTGTGGTCCCTGTAATCAGGAGGAGAAGCAGCTTGGGAGACCGTCCAAACAGTGAGTCATCAACTCTGTTACAGACACCTACAAACACCTGAACATCTAACCCATCCTCTACTGTCCTTACATCTTCTATCCTACTGTGTGTTTCATAGTGATTATAGAGTTCAGGTTTATAATCTCAAACGTCCTGATACTGCTATGTATACTGCTCTGCAGTGAGGAACTTTTATTATGATTTATTTTGATAGAGATGTTCATTATAGCCTTTAATTCATGTTATTCTATGTTGTCTGTATTTTTTAGACATTAATCACAGTTTTAAAACACAGCTAATTGAGTAGTTAATATCAGCCTAGATGTACTTTCCTCTCCAACTAGAAACCAACTAGAGCAGTGGTGTGACCATGTCCCTGTGTTGTGTTGCAGTGGGGGGAGAGAGCAGCAGTCCAGACCCTCCAGTGTCTCCCAGTGTGTCTGAGCTGAGACTGGTGCTGCTGGGGAGGACTGGGGCTGGGAGGAGGGCAGCAGGAAACACCATCCTGGGCAGAGAGGAGTTTGGGGCCCAGGACAGCCCCTCTGCAGTCACCCAGAGGAGTAGGAGGAGAGAGGGGGACGTGTGTGGGAGACGGCTGGTGCTGGTGGACACTCCAGACTGGTTCTGCCCTGGACTCTCTCTGGAGGAGATGAGACAGGATGTGGGGCAGTGTGTCCGTCTGTCCGCCCCGGGACCCCACGCCTTCCTCCTGGTCGTACCAGTGGAGCCCTCTGAGGGGGAGGAGAGAGGAGCCATGGAGAGGATGGAGGACATGTTTGGAGAGGGTTGTTGGGGACACACTGTCATTCTGTTCACCCATGATGACAGTCTGAGAGAGCAGAGCATGGAGCAGTTTCTCCAAACAGGAAGTCAGGACCTCCAGCAGCTTGTAGAGAAATGTGGGAACAGGTACCATGTCCTCAACATTAAGGACAGGGCCCATGGCACCCTGGTCCCAGAGCTGCTGCACCAGGTAGAGGAGATGGTGGCAGGAAACAGAGAGAGCTTCTACAGCAGTCAGACCTACCAGGGGGCCGAGGCCCAGGTCAGAGAGATGGAGGGAAAGATTCAGAGGGAGAGAGAGGAGAAGATACAGAGGGAGGAGACAGAGAGGAAAGAGAAGTTTGAGACAGAGCTGCAGAACTCTCTGAAGAAGATAGAGGGAGTGATCCAGGAGCACGAGGGAGACATCAGAACACTCAGCCATCGAACATCTGAACTGGAGAGACAGGTGAAGGAAGAGAGGGATGAGGAGAAGAAGAGAGAGCTGGAGAGAGAGCTGAAGAGAGAGACTGACCATAGAGAGGAGATGGAGAGAAAGCTGGAGAGATTTAGAGAGGAGGGAGTGAATGAGAGGAGGGAGAGGGAGGAGAGACACAGGCAGGAGATGGAGGAGTTCAGGGATAACTATGAAGGAGAGGCCAGAGTTGAAGCAGAGAGAAACCTGATGAAGGTGGTCCTACCTGAGCTACAGAGGAGCATCATGATCTCACACACTAAGATGCAGAGAGACTTCAGCAGACAGATGCAGGAGAAGGATAGAAAGATGCAGGATAAGGATAGAGAGATGGAGGTGAAGGATATAGAGATAGAGAAACTGATGCAACGACTGATGGATCTCAGTGGTCAGTTTATAGAGGAGGTCAATGAAATCAGTGAATGGAGAAGCCCTCAAACATAGAGGAGGAGAGGACAAGAGAGGAGAGGAGGGCAAGAGTGTAGATGAGAGGAGAAGGCTTTGGAGATAGACTTATAAGAACAAACTGAGAGCTCTCAGTGAAGACGTCTTGACAGAGGTCCATGCTGTAAGAGAAGGTAGTAAAAGGAGCTCTCCTCACATGTAGAGAAACAGAGGGAGGAAGTCAGAGACTTCATTCATACAAACATTGTCAGATGTAATTGCTGAATTTTACTGTGATCTTAATGACATAGGTGTTAAGATGTCATGCAGCAGATCTCTGCTAACGGATTAGCCTCCCATGGGGGTTCCTGGTTTTAAAAGGTTGTTTATTTGTTTCCTTTTCAAAACACCTCTATACTGATCCGTTTTTATACACATTATGAGTATGTCTTGGTCTTAGTCCTGGTATCAGTCCTTTGTTTGGTCATAAAAAGTATAACAAATATTTGTACAGCACAAATGAAGTAAGTCCGGTTAAATCGTATTTTATGAATACAATTTAAGTTAAATTAAACATGTTTGAAGCATTCAATTTTATGTTCAAGAAAGATGTAGCTGTGTTCATATGACCATTATTCTAACAGTATTTCAGTGGCTCAAATGCTAATAACATTTACAATTACATTTATTCATTTAGCAGACGCTTTTATCCAAAGCGACTTCCAAGAGAGAGCTTTACAAAAGTGCCTAGGTCACTGATCATAACAACGAGATAGCCCCAAACATCAATTCAATTACCAACATATTCATGTTCAGAACATCCGTTCTGAGATCTTGTAAGAAGTAGGATCTGTCTTCCATAGTGAGTCAGGGAGAACACAGAGACTGACACTCTCCAGAAGCTGCTAAGCCCCGAGGGGGTGTTTCTTCAATGTTGGGGGGAAAGGGAGAGATGAGGCGTGCCGAGGGTTCAGCTGCCCTCCCCACTGGACCAGGGCCTGAGCCGTCTGGACCTCACGGTACGGGATGGACCAGGTGGTGGTGTGGGGGTCTTTGGTGTAGACGCTGGTGGGGATCTACATACAGTTGGGGATTGGAAATCAAAATAGCGTGTCGGAAGTGAACAAGGGGTCTGGCTAGAAATCAGGAGATGATGACCTCTGGTGGTGGACAGGTGAAAGTACATAGGGAAGCGTAGGTGTTAGTCAGTCCTGAAACTATGATGGTGAAAGTGATTCACAGTGTTAAACAACAGCACACCATTATAATCAGTTTAATTTACTGTAAGCGAATAATTGTTGATGTGAATTTCATTTATTTAAAAGGACTTTAATCCCAGACGGCATGTTCATAATTGTATTCCTTAAAAAACAAAGGTTACCTCTCCTCGTAAGACTTTTTCCATAAGTGCATCATTACCATTTTTGTTTGTGAATAAAATAAATCACGTTTATTTTATCAGCAAAGTCCTTGTGGAGGACGGGGTGACAGTTAGGTAGGCTGTGTGGAACACGACAGTAACAGAGGGGAAAGTGGGTTTGAATGTGCTTGTACATACCTGCATCGTAGCCACCTAGGGCTTGGAACTGATGTGCTGCTGGGTGCTGCAACATCCAGGAGCTCCACACACACCAGCAGTGGTGGAAACATTCATCTGGGAGGCACGGAGGACAGCCACTGCCTGATGGATCTTAGAGAGCAGAGCCTGTGGAGACTCCAGCAGGTGGATCAGATCATCCTTGTCCTTCTCCAGGAACATTCCGGTGAGCTGTGAGCCAGGCGTGGTTGCACCTTGTGGATGAGGGTGATGAGACACTCTCCCAGCATCAGTTTCTGGTAGTGCAGAGGAGTGGAGGCCAGCGTGGAGGCTGTCAGAGGCTCCTTGCCCCATATGTAGGCAGCAGGCTGGAGAGAGGCAGGGCACATATAATAGTTCAATACACACAGTTAGATAGATACACTAGACACACAAGGCTATTGCTGCCACCTTGTGCATGACACATTTAAGTTATAAATGTCTGTACGGTATATGTCACAGGCTGGACATTCTGTTTTCACTGTGTTTACTTGGTTTGCAGTGATTTATAACTTGGTTTGCAGTTACTGTTATTTTTCCTCTGTGTAGATGTGTATTATTATTTTTCATCGAATGTTATTGTCTTATTTATGACTCATGCCCTCTAAACCTAACTAATGAACATTGACCGACAGGGCAAGCGGTCAAAAGGAGATGTGTGTGTCTGCCCGCTGGGCCTATGGGAGTGGGGTGGGGGTAGGACACTTTGCCCCTCACCAAAATAGGTGAAGACTCAGTACAGGAGAGCAAGAGACAACAAGAGACAACAAAGAGCAAGCAGCTGCAGAGAAACCCGCTGTGAGAGTAGGAAGACAGGGAAGCCGCCATGTAGACGCTGACCATGACATATAAACGCCACAGGGGGCACTAGAGAGTTCCCAAGCATGAACGCACACCCACAAGGCTGCTCAACACTCACCTGGGAGGTAAGCCACTGCTTACTCCCAGGACAATGGTTAGTTCACCCTTAAGTTTCCTTACTTAGGGTTGCGTGTTGCTGTGGGTGTACTGAAAGTAGAACTATTGGGTGCGGTGGGTCTCTGGTGGGTTGTGTGAGAGGGTTAGGGTCAGCTGGATAGTCCAGCGGAAGGGCAGGGTGAATCACTGTCTGTGCTGGACGCACTCTCTCTCTTATTCATACATTCTACTTTTTTTCAATTAAGATTTGAGTATGCACCTTCCTGTAAAAGTGATGGGGGTGTTACACCAAATTCCCCACCCGGCTACATTCTCCCCTGCAATAAATCAGCATCTCTGATGATTCTAAAACCTGAGCTGACCCAATGACTCCCTGCAAGGCTTTCTTTAATAAGGCAACACCCAGTGTTGGGTTATGCTACACTGTTGTTGCAGTTAGCGTTTTATTCTGAAGAAAAGAGTGGACGATAGATTAATCAACTTTTAGACGTTCTTGGCATATTTATTGTATGAGCTGCAGACACATCAGTCTCACAGTCAGACAGCTTCTGATTGAACAAATCAACTGGAACATACAACGACGCAGACGCTCCCTCCACAACACACATGCTACAGAGGTAGCGCCTCCCAGTGGCACAAACATACATCCAACCACCCAACAGCACAGCACCACATTTACATACAACTGGGGACATAATGAACATATTTTAACACCCCCACTAGTACTCAGGTTTCTATACTCTAAGCAAAAAGAAAACAAGAAAACAGAATGAATGTGGACCCCTGTGGTACACATATCAATCTCCAAAAAAGAGCACCTGCAAATTTGTTCAGTTTCAACTTACTTACAGGTTTGGTCATTACATCAGCAATCATGTTATCAGTAAAACAATACCTCAAAGACACTCTTCCCTCATTTACAGTTGTTGTTTGTTGTTTAGTTTTATTTGATTAGGACAGTGCATATTAATCAACATGTCAGCAAAGCATCAATGTAAATATGCCGGAGTTAGCATAAATGCTAATTCGCATCCGTAGTCCTAAAGCAAGTCATAATACAATACATCAATATACAGCTACATGAAACAATTTTACACAGTTAATTCACAACTAGCTAAAATACAGTTTTACACTGACACCCATTCGGTGTAGGCGGTTAGAAAAAACAAAAGAAACAAAACAACATCAGGAAGAAAAGAAGAGAAAAAAAAATTATGCATGAGAACAGGTCTGGCTTGTACGGAAGAGGATTAGGGCCACACATGTAAAAAAAAATTAAGTTCTGACTTTAATCTCAGAATTCTGAGAAAAAAGTCAGAATTCTGAGATTAAAGTCAGAATTCTGACTTTTTTTCTCAGAATTCTGACTTTTTTCTCAGAATTCTGAGATTAAAGTCAGAATTCTGACTTTTTTCTCAGAATTCTGAGATTAAAGTCAGAATTCTGACTTTAATCTCAGAATTCTGACTTTTTTCTCAGAATTCTGAGATTAAAGTCAGAATTCTGACTTTAAAGTCAGAACTACGGGTACCTCTAAGGACAATCCTCCGTGGGAGAGACACTTTGCTTTATGCAGTAGGAGGAAACCACACGCAGAGTAGCCAGTAGCCTTAGCCTACTTGTGCTAAAATGGCTTCACTTAGCGACTTCTTGCGGGTTCGAGGGGTTCCAGAACAAGCCATTTCGTTAATGGAAGACCAAAAGGTGAGTGAAACTGTAATATGTGTTGTTTTGGTGCCTGGAGTTGCACATGTTTGCTAATATGGTCTGACGAGTCAACGAATACATCGCGCCAAAAAAATTCAACATATCGCCCAACCCTTTTAGCTAGAATAACTGCAAACGTACTGTGTGCATATCTTATAATGGGTCCATGTTAAATAAGGTGACGGTGTGCAGGTGAGCAGACTACAGGTTAGCAGGCTACAGGTTAGCAGGTTGGGCAGGCTAAGAGAACAATGTCTGCAGACTCTTGCTAAAATAGTAAATAACCAGCGTTATTTACTAGCGTTTGCGATCAAGCGGTCAGTGCCGCTCATGTAACTATTTACAGTGTGCCGCTGCTGATTTCTTCTTTATGCAGTCTACTATAGCCACTCAGTCACTCACATTTCTCAACCACTATGGACGGAAAATGGTATAGCACGAGTTATTTGAGGAGATCGCAGGTGACCTACTCAATTAGAACAATTGTGACAGAAATCCAATATAATTGGAACAAACTATACATAAAAAATACTGTAATTGTGTTAATCTAAATACTTACAAAGGCATTTCCCTCCTAAAAGTCAATGAGTATGTCAGTGTTGTTTGATCAAGAAAATAAAAATTATAATTGTTGTTCCATTATTGTACTGACCTCTGCATTCAAAGCTTTTCTGCACATATAGATCACTATTTTCCCACTGACTTAACAGGCTTTACCATGACATTATATTTGCAATGTGCATTTTGGAGAAAATAATTGTCTTTTTTTTCTTTCTCCTCGTGCAGTTTGACAACATCATCGAGCTAATGGATGATGCACTCCTGGCAGACTGAAGACTGCAGAACACATTTCCACCTTCTATTTTTGCAAAAGGCTCCTCGCAACATTATTCGAAGAATTACAGCAGTTTAACTGCTCCCAACACTGCCTGCAATGCCAGAATTGGATGAGCTAATTAAACTCTACTTCAGAATTTCTTTCAGTAACAAGGAAATACTTGCGATTTTAGCACATAGCAATCATATAGTACTTAGTATCAGAACTTTAAAAAGAATTTGTAAAAGACTTGGTCTGTTCAGAAGGAAGAACCAGACTGACTTGGACCAAGTGCTGGCTTTTGTCCAAAATGAGATTTTGACCAATGGACAGATGCAGGGGTACCGTTGGCTACATCTTCGCGCAGTTCAACGGGGATTTGTCGTTTCCCAAGATACCATAAGACGCATTATCAAGTTGGTTGATCCACAAGGTGTCGAATTAAGGCGAGCACGACGCTTGAGAAGACGACAATACAGCTGCAGAGGGCCAAATGCACTTTGGCACATGGACGGCTATGATAAGTTAAAGCCCTATGGCATTTGCATCCATGGCTGTATAGACGGTTTTAGCCGATATGTGTTATGGATGGAGGCCTATACCACAAATAATGATCCTAAAGTGGTTGCAAGTTACTTCATCAAGACAGTTTCAAGCATAGGAGGATGTCCAGAGAGGCTGCGTGCAGACAGGGGCACGGAAAATGGCTGTGTCGAAGAGATGCAGATGTTTTTGCGGAGAAACCACCCTGACAGTTTTGCAGGGGAGAGAAGCTTCCTTTACGGAAAAAGCACAGCAAACCAGCGCATTGAGGCATGGTGGGGTACCCTCCGCAAACAGAGTGCACAGTTTTGGATGAACCTTTTTAAAACTTTCCAGGATGATGGGCACTTCACAGGAGACTTTTTGGACAAAAACCTTATCCAATTCTGTTTCCTTAATCTTGTTCAGGTAAAATCTTTCCTTATCTTATGAAATGAATCGTTAATAAAAGTAGTATGAAAAGCATTATTAACATACTTATGAGTTATAATCTGCATATATCACTGTATAATCACATTTATAAGCACTCACACATATTCAATGCTTTATAACAGTGATCATAACACCACATTATAAAGCATTTTTCAATGACTTATAAGGCCGAGTATCATAATACCTCATAATTCATTGCTGGTCACTCACTGACATGGTTTTTGCAAGGATAATAGTGTATTCTTTATTTCATAGTTGTAATATATTAAAATGGTTTTATAATGCATTATAATAACTGTTACAATGCGTTATACTTGAGATTATAAATTCCTTTAACTGGTCATTCCGTGATTTAAGTTTTACATTGATTATTGTTGATGTTTACAAAAATGCGTGGTATACAGTATATGTTAAATATTGACTTAGCTGATGGGGGCATGCAATGACAACGCAGCAACCTAGGCCTCAATTTAGAGAGGCAGCAGTAGTCCAACACCTCCTATTTCACAGGTTTGTAGTGAGTATTTACTGTGCTTCTTTCTTTGCAGGATGAACTGGATGAAGTTGTCCGTACATGGAATTCACACAAAATCAGACCAAGATCAAGTAATGATGTGGGTTCGGGTCGGCCAGTGGTGATGTACTCGTTCCCAGAGTTACACAGTGCTGAGGATAGACTCAAACCGATTGCCATGGAGGAGGTCACTTTGTGTTTGGAAGAGTGTACTCCCAAAGGCCAGTTTCCTTGTGATCAAACTGTTTTTGAACTATGTTGTCTACTAATGGAAGAAAAAGGATGGGATGCTCCAGCAGATCCACTAGCTGCAGCTGATCTATACATCATGTTAAGAGAGGAACTACAGGGAAATATTTGATCATGATATATGATCACTATATGGACGAGTATTGCTGTGCTGCAGCTAACTCAAGAATGTTAAGTTAGACAACTGTTCCAGATTGATGCATTTTGAGTGAAGGCAAGTTCTCAGCAGCTAAGGCTGTAGAAAGAGAATCAAAGCTGAGACTCTTCCTACATACAGTCGTATGCAAAAGTTTAGGCACCCCTCTGAGGCTGCATGATAATTTCCTGTCTTCACCAAAAAAGATCAATATAATATTGTAATATTACTTTTCTAGTTAACACTGAGTGCTGGGGTGTTTTCCAGACAAAGATATTTGGTGTAGCAGTATTTAGTTGTGTGAAATTAAATCAAATGTGAAAAAAAGGCTGTGCAAAAGTTTGGGCACCCTTATCATTTATTTGATTTGAATACCTCTGCCTACTAAATGCTGATTAACTGCAACACATAGTTAGTCTGGTTAACTCGTTAAGCCTTCAATTACATAAAAAGGTGCATTCAATCATTAGAAAGGGTATTTAAGTTAGCCAATTGCAAGTTTTGCTTCTCTTTGATTCTCCTCTGAACAGTGGCAAAATGGGGGCATCAAAACAGCTATCAAATGATCTAAAAACAAAGATTGTTCAGCAGTATGGTTTAGGGGAAGGCTACAAAAAGTTATCCCGGAGGTTTCAGCTATCAGTTTCCACTGTGAGGAATGTCATTAGGAAATGGAAGGCAACAGGCACAGTTCTTGTTAAGGCCAGAAGTGGCAGGCCAGGAAAAATAACAAAGAGGCAAAGGCGAAGAATGGTCAGAATGGTCAAGGACAACCCTCAGATCACCTCCAAAGAGCTGCAAGGTCATCTTGCTGCAGATGGTGTCACTGTGCATTGCTCGACCATTCAGCGCACATTGCACAGAGAACAGCTGTATGGGAGAGTGATGCGGAAGAAGCCTTTTCTGCACACGCGCCACAAAAAGGCTCGCTTGAGGTTTGCCAAACTACATTTGAACAAGCCAGGCTCATTTTGGAACAAAGTACTGTGGACTGATGAGACAAAGATGGAGTTATTCGGTCACAACAAGAGGCGTTACGCATGGAGGCAAAAGAACACAGCATTCCTAGAAAAACACTTGCTGCCCACAGTAAAATTTGGTGGGGGGTCCGTCATGCTGTGGGGCTGTGTGGCTAGTGCAGGAACTGGGAATCTAGTTAAAGTTGAAGGTCGTATGGATTCAACTCAGTACCAGCAAATTCTGGACAATAATGTTCAAGAATCTGTAACAAAGCTGAAGTTACGGCGCAGTTGGGTGTTCCAGCAGGACAACGACCCGAAACATTGCTCCAAATCCACTAAGGCATTTATGCAGAGGAACAACTACAATGTTTTGGAATGGCCATCCCAGTCCCCAGACTTGAATATAATTGAAAATCTATGGGGTGACTTGAAGCGGGCTGTCCACGCTAGGCACCCATCAAACCTTACTCAACTGGAGATGTATTGTAAGGAAGAATGGTCCAAATTACCTCAATCCAGAATCCAGACACTCATCAGAGGATATAAAAAGCGTCTAGAAGCTGTTATTTTTGCAAAAGGAGGCTCTACTAAATATTAATGTGATTTTTCTGTTGGGGTGCCCAAATTTATGCAAGTGTCTAATTCTCTTATGATGCGTATGGCATATTTTCTGTTTATCAAATAAACCTTATTTCACGGCTAAAATATCACTGTCCATGACGTATGTGTATATATATGACAAAGACGTTCCTCATCCAAACGCCCAACATTTTATAGATGAAAGTAATGGAGATTATCAGGGGTGCCCAAACTTTTGCATACGACTGTACTTAATGAATTAGCGCAGAAAGAACGTATCCAAAAGCCTGTGTTCGCTGGAGGGAGATCACCCATCATCATCATCATCATCATCATCATCATCATCATCATCATCTCTTCCTCAGTCCAGAGGCACTGACATAACTTGCATACTGTCTATTAGCAGTGCCAGATCTGTCTCCATCAGATCCAAGTTCTTCAGCTGCACAACACAAACTTTCTGGTTGGACACAAAGATATTTTGTTCATGTCATTTGAAGGCCTATTAATGCTGCTAATAAAGTTAAAGGCTTAGGTTTCAGCAGCAGCAAGAACTGTGGCAAGCTTAATCACTGCTGTGTGCAGGCAGTTAAAGATTATAATGATACTGTATTTTTGCTACTTTAGTCATTTTTATTAGTAGCACAATGGTGAACCAACCGGGTTAAATATG
Source organism: Mallotus villosus (assembly GCA_903064625.1). Lineage (NCBI taxonomy): Eukaryota > Metazoa > Chordata > Actinopteri > Osmeriformes > Salangidae > Mallotus > Mallotus villosus. The sequence goes on from CAEFZP010003233.1 coordinate 25,641, forward strand.
TGCGTTAACCACCATTTCCCAAAAGAGAAGCCAGCCCTGCACCTATTGACAGAAACCTAATGCAGTTGGACTAATTCATTCGGACATTTTTTCTACTAAGATCTGAACTAAGTAGAACATTGGCACAATGCTGGCAGTCCTTTTAACACTGTATTTTTGATTTACCAGTAATCTGTACAATGTAACCTATGGTGAAGATTGTTGAGGTGGCCTGAACTTTGTATACTTACCTTGTCCCAACCAAACAATTGAGTATGAATATTAATTGCAGGGCTTGATATTCGATGTATTCCTCATAAATGTTTGACACTCAGCAACTTCATGTCCATGTGGTATTTTTCTTTCACACATTTCAAGAATACATTTTTGTTGCTGCCCAAACTTTGCTGAAAGTGGTCAAAATTACAATGGTGCATTTATTAATAGACATTCAGTAGAACCATTTCAGGTTTGATATTTAATCAGATCTGTTCTTTCCACATACTTTTCAAGCTGTTTAATGGTGGCTAGTTGTAACCTGCTACTGGCGAAATGATTCACTGTACCTTTTAAATTAGTCACTTGATATTGGTAATTTCAGAGCCCTATTCTGGTTTCATTTAATGCATTGTGCATTTCACTTGTTTAAATTATCCACACACTTATTTCACTATTGTTTTTCATGCCAGCTGACTAATATTTTTCTTAAATGTGTATTCAATGATTATCAATAAAATGCTTTGTAACATTCTCAAAGAGCTGTATTTTAAACCTTATTTTTACCCATCAATTTTTACCCATATGGATAGGGAGCTTGATCAACATTAGATCAACATTCAACCGAAGACCCCGAATACAAATGTGGTGAAAAAGGTAACATTTTATTAAAATTACAACTTCATATTAAAACATAAAACATTGTTTAAGTATTACCAATAGTAACATTGTAAAATCTCATGACAACATAGGCTGGTCAATAAAGAACACTTTTTAAACTAACATTGAGATGTTGAAAGGAGCATTTAACATTTTCACAAGTGGCTTTACTGGATATGTCAGCTAAAACAGCTCATGAGCTAAATGCAGTTACTGAAGGAAACATTCTACATAATCCATTCAGAATATGAAGCATACGATTACATTTGTATGGTAAATAAAAGAAAAAGTTAGATGTGTAGCCCTAGCCATTCTCTTATAGCCTCTTTATCACAACATATCTTCCACATCGGTGACTTAATTGGCTATTCAACTATGATCTGTAGGATCACAAAATACCAAACATTTCCTCCATAAACTTTAAGCAACAAGGACACTCTTGTACTATGGTAGTGAATTAAGACTAACTAAACACCTGAAAACATGACACTGTAGAACAAGTAAGAATGAACAATTACAGCACTTTGGTATTGCTATTATCAAAATGGTTTACAAGTGTGTAATGTAAGAACACACAATTATCAGACTGCATTGTGTAGTGCCTGTGCAACAACAATCATAGTGTCTAAAATAAAAATAGCTTAAATAATTTTTTAGTCGGTCAACATGAGATCACAACGAATGGCTGCAGAATAACTATTCTAAGATTCAACTGAGATTTGTGGTGTCACAAGATACTGTAAGATGCATCATCATTTTGGTAGATGAACAAGACTTGGTATCAAGGCAATATGAGAAAACATCAGTTTAGCTTCAGGATTTACTGTATATAAAACACTTGCTTTCACTAACTAGGAAGTGATATTGTGGCAGTCATCACATATCCAAACTTTAAAGACCTTAATACAAATAAACCCAGTAATGGCATACATATATAGAGGGACAGTTTGCAAGTGTGACTGATGCAAAGTCATGGGTTATTGTACAGATTACTAGTCAATAAAAATACAGTCTTAAACAACGACCAGAATATTTTGTTAGCTTGTGACAATGTCCGAATGAATTTGTCCAACTCAAACAAAGAGCTTGCTTTTGTCCAACATTAGGTTTCTGTCAATAGACAGGTGCAGGGCTGGCTTCTCTTTTAAGCAATGGTGGTTAACAGAAATGTTTAAACTGGTTGGTTTATCATTGTGCTACTAACAAAAAAATAACAAAAGTAGCAAAAATACATTATCATTATAATCTTTAACTGCTTGCACACAGCAGTGATGAAGCTTGCCACAGTTCTTGCTGCTGCTGCAAAATATATTTGCGTCCAACCAGAAAGTTTGTGTTGTGCAGCTGGAAAACTTGGATCAGGTGGGCACTGCCGATAGACAGTATGCCAGTTAGATGAAGTATGTGAATCCAACGCCATAATACATGAAACCAGATATTATCTAGAAACTAATCAGAGTTGCTGAGTAGCTGAAGCTGGGCTTTCTTTTGCACAGCTGGAGTTAGTTCTCTCAAACTATTAAGGGCCATACTGAAGTGCTTAATGCAGGTCCGAAATGTTTATTCTTACTTGCCATTCTGTCCTTAGAAACGTGAACATGTCTTTAACAGTGAATGGTTGTTGTTCTGGTTGTGGGAATCTAAACGATGTCCATTACCCAGACATTGCTTTCCAGAACTGCATTAAATTCTGAACGGAAATCTGGGAAGTTCTCATAGGTGTCAGCTATGTGGAGAAGGTTACCACATGTGCGCCCAATTGGTCTTCTTGTGAACTCTGTCATTTCTACAAACTCCACATGGATGCTGTCTGTTAGTACGAGATCAGATCCGGTGCAGAATCGCAGAAATTTCTGAAGTCTGCTCTCATCTAGCTCTCTGATGAATTTCTTCAGATGATTTCCCACTTCCTTCTGTGTCGTAGTCAAATCAGTACCAAATGTGAGCATTTTACAGACCTTTTTGGTGGTTGGTTGAAGGTCAGAGAACAACTTTGTCAGTGCCTCTGGACAGAGGGAGAGATGATGATGACGGGTGATCTCCCTCCAGCAGTCAATAACGAACATAGGCTTTTGGATAAGTTCTTTGTGCGCTATTTCATAAAGTATCAAAAGAAGAGTATCAGCAGTGATCTTTGTTCTACAGCCATAGCTGCTGAGAACTTCCACAAGATCATCAGAGTCAACTGCGGAAAAATCAGTCATCGCTTCCATCAAAACCTCTCGTTCCTGGTTGCTCACAAACTGCAGGAAATGTTCTTTAAGATCACTGTACACATTGTTGAAAAGCACCTGTTCAAGGAAGGGGAGTGCAAGTTTGTTTGGCAAATATTGGCAGTCTTGGTAGCCTTTCACAAGGATTCTGCCAACTGCCTTCCATGTTTCAGCAGGAAAATCATGGCGTATGAAGGGCACTTTAACTGTTGCACCGAGTGAGCATCGATCGTAGAATTCATGCCAGAAGCAGCTGAGAACATCTCGCAGTACCCCAGATCCACTGCCTGCTTCTTCTGTGTTGTCTGGAAGAATGCGCGTCACTTTCAGTGTTTTGTTCAAAATCTCTACATCAGAGAAAGCTGTTATCATGTCATGTAAAGTGTTAGCATGATGTATGGCGATTGTTATTACTTCCTCTGGATGAGTTGGACTGGCAGGCATAGTCAAACCCTCAAAGATCAACGTGTCCTCTGTGTCGTCTTCAACACCATAAATGGGACCAAAGGTTATTTCAGAAACAACAGACATTTCCAAAGCAGAATGGACTCCATCAAAATCACCAATGGCATCTTCCACTTGTACTTCTGCTGAATGGTTTTCAAAACCACTGTGAGCTGAGACAAGGAGCACTTCTGATGTCTCACGCGCATCATCTTCAAGTTCTTTTGGCTTTGTTGCAATGTAAAAGCGTAACATTGTCAGCCTCACTGTTTCATACATAGTGCCAATGGACAGGCAAGTGTCATTAGTAAGACAGTTCTGTTTAAAGTCCCACACTTCAAACTCAAAATCTGATTCAGATCCTTTAGGAGATATTCCATCAGGAAAGTAAAGTTTCTTTCCCGCTTGAAGGATTTCTTCTAATCCAGCATCATTTTCCAGTTGAACTTTTCTGGTGCCACCTCCCTGCTTTACCCTCACCTGTTTGGCTTTGTTTCTGTCACTGTGAATCCATCCTATCTCTACATTTCGAGTTGTTTTGAGTTTCTTTGTCCGAGTTGTCCAAGTTGTTCTTTTATCTGCATGTGTTGTGTCTTCATTGGTGCTTTCCTTCTTGACTTTCATTTTTTCACGAAGTTTTTCTAGAAGCCCATGTTTACGCTGTGGGAGGGACTTTTTACTTTTGCAAAAATTGAAGAGGGCAATGCGGTCTCCGTAGGAGGGAATGTAATTTGCCAGAGTTGCATCATCCATCAGTGATATGACTTGGCTGTCAATCTACACATGAGGAGAAAGAAAAAAAAAGACAATTATTTTCTCCAAAATGCACATTGCAAATATAATGTCATGGTAAAGCCTGTTAAGTCAGTGGGAAAATAGTGATCTATATGTGCAGAAAAGCTTTGAATGCAGAGGTCAGTACAATAATGGAACAACAATTATAATTTTTATTTTCTTGACTCTGTATAACTCTTCAATAACTGGATCACCCTCTTCTGGCTAGAAAAACATTAAAAAGCTAGGGAGTGATAGACCTCTCAATTTAAGACTATACACATACTCACTTATGAGTATCTCAATACTGCAATCAAACCTGATATTATTTATTTGAATTCAGTCTAGACACTGTCATAGTAATAGCCATTAGGAAACTCATGGTTGACCTGCCAGACCCGATCACATGGGGGTGAATGGAGCTAAATCATTTTAAAGACAACTTTAACCTAGTATCCAAACACTGTTCTGTTTTTGGATCAAACAACACTGACATACTCGTTGACTTTTAGGAGGGAACTGCCTTTGTAAGTATTTAGATTAACACAATTACAGTATTTTTTATGTATAGTTTGTTCCAATTATATTGGATTTCTGTCACAATTGTTCTAATTGAGTAGGTCACCTGCGATCTCCTCAAATAACTCGTGCTATAGCGTCACTGTGTCCAATTCCGACCGCCGAAAGCTCCTATTGTCCAAACCCGACCAGGCAGTATCAGGTCTTTTTTCCAGAATTATCTTCCGCGATCACCAGCAAAGTGTACGTAGTATTATTTTATGCATATCAAACAATCTCTGTGTCAAATTTCATGAACATACATGGACGTTTACATGTCTAAATACTATAGGAAAGTTACTTTGATGAGAGAAAGCCGAAAGACCACTCGGGCGACGCATGGGCGACGATGAAAAATGTTTCAGTATTGTCATCGTACTGCTACTATGGGTTAGGATATGGGTTTATTTCAACGCTAGCATAGCACTACTTTGTCTAGCCAACGGAAATGCACCATCATTTCTGACGATCTGTAGTAGAGGGGAGGAAGGGAGGGGGGCAGATAAACACATGGTGCCAGACATGGTAGGCTATCACACCATGTGTGTGGGTTAACGAGGATCATTGTAAATCTTAGCCTATGTTTCCAGATTAATGTTGTATTTTCGTTAGTCTGTTTAGTATTTAAATAAATGTTCTCATTTTTTAAGATTCGCACAAGTTGTCTTTTGCTAACCGTCCTGTTATCTTTGACCCCATTCAATGTTTAACGTCTCTAAATATATGATTGACTTTTGCTTCATATTTCATGACTTCCTAATAAGATATCTTATTTTGAAGGACATAAATACGTTCCCGGATATGTTGACAGCATTGATGGTCAATTTGGTGACCCTGGATCAAGTTATTATCCCAGGAAAAACAGTAGCGACGAGTGTTGACTACGACGATTTAAGTGTGGTCGGGTTTGGACAAGGGTAGCGCACGGCTAACTTACCGGCGCCAGCGTCCTTTTGCCGGCTCTAGTAAAGGCAAAGCTAACTCTAAAATTAAAAGAATATTTAGCTCGAAAGGTAATAAGTTAAGGCATAACTTGACATAATTAAATCAGCTGAAAACGTGATACGATCATTTTAATAAATATTTGAAGTGGCATTTTAGCTAAAACCCGGTCGGGATTGGACACAGTGACGTTACCATTTTCCGTCCATAGTGGTTGAGAAATGTGAGTGACTGAGTGGCTATAGTAGACTGCATAAAGAAGAAATCAGCAGCGGCACACTGTAAATTGTTACATGAGCGGCACTGACCGCTTGATCGCAAACGCTAGTAAATAACGCTGGTTATTTACTATTTTAGCAAGAGTCTGCAGACATTGTTCTCTTAGCCTGCCCAACCTGCTAACCTGTAGCCTGCTAACCTGTAGTCTGCTCACCTGCACACCGTCACCTTATTTAACATGGACCCATTATAAGATATGCACACAGTACGTTTGCAGTTATTCTAGCTAAAAGGGTTGGGCGATATGTTGAATTTTTTTGGCGCGATGTATTCGTTGACTCGTCAGACCATATTAGCAAACATGTGCAACTCCAGGCACCAAAACAACACATATTACAGTTTCACTCACCTTTTGGTCTTCCATTAACGAAATGGCTTGTTCTGGAACCCCTCGAACCCGCAAGAAGTCGCTAAGTGAAGCCATTTTAGCACAAGTAGGCTAAGGCTACTGGCTACTCTGCGTGTGGTTTCCTCCTACTGCATAAAGCAAAGTGTCTCTCCCACGGAGGATTGTCCTTAGAGGTACCCGTAGTTCTGACTTTAAAGTCAGAATTCTGAGATTAAAGTCAGAATTCTGAGAAAAAAGTCAGAATTCTGACTTTAATCTCAGAATTCTGAGAAAAAAGTCAGAATTCTGAGATTAAAGTCTCAGAATTCTGAGATTAAAGTCAGAACTTAATTTTTTTTTACATGTGTGGCCCTAATCCTCTTCCGTAGGCTTGCTACTAAACACTCTTTGAGGGTCTTTTTAAAGGTAGTGTAGGTGGTACAGTCTCTGACTTGAGCTGGTAATTTATTCCAGGACTGTGTTCCTCTGATGGACAGGACCATTTGGCCAAATTTGGTTCTGCGCCGTTGTATTTCACAGTCACCTCTAGTTATTGCCCTGGTGTTTACTCTAGGGGATTTTTTCTTTATGTAGTTCTGTAGTGGTGGAGGGGCTAGACCGTTTAAAACCTTATAAATTAAACAAACATCCAAAAACTGTTGAAAACTATCAAGGTCCATGATTTTATGCTTATTAACAATTTTACAATAGTGGTAGGATATTGGTTTTTTGACTAGTATTTTAAGTGTTCTTTTGAATAGAGATTTGATTGGTTTAAGGGTGGTCTCAGATGTGTGTGACCATGTTGTATAACAGTACGAGATATGGGCAAAAATCATTGCATGCATATAAGTCTTTGCCGTCTCCATGGTCAGGAAAGGTCTTATATGCTTGAAGTTGGATAAATTAAATGTAATTGTATTTCTAACCTTCTTAACATGCCGCTCAAAGTTCAGACCAGAATCAAAAATGACCCCAAGGTACTTAAAATGATCAACAACTTCAAGCCTCTCTCCACCCACCATGACAGAAGGTTGCTGTCCACCTGTTGGCCGTCGAGAGAACAACATACAAACTGTTTTCCTTATATTCAAATGCAGACAGCAGCTCTGGAGCCAATGGGACACTGGTACCATAGCTCCTGAAAGCATTGCAGCAGCTTCTTGAATAGAGCTGGCATGGCAGTACAATACAGCGTCATCAGCATATAGTTGCATATTAATATTTCTACAGACATCTGGTAAATCATTGACATACAGGCTGAATAAAACAGGGCCCAATATCGAGCCCTGTGGTACACCAGCAGTACATGTGAAGTATGAAGACAGAGAATCACCAATTTGAACAGCCTGTTTTCTGTCCGACAGGTATGATTTCATCCAACAGAGGGCATTATTTGAGAAATTTAAATTAGTTAATTTAGCAATAAGCAAGTCATGATTGATGGTGTCAAAAGCACGCTTTAGATCCAAAAATACCGCAGCTACAAAGCCGCCCTGATCCAGCAGATTTTTTAAGTTTTCTAGGAAGTAGCAAGTAGCCGTCTCTGTTGAATGAAATTTCCTGAACCCAAACTGCATTGGATTAAGAGTGGCATAGTCATTATTTAAGTGTTCTGTCAGATTTTTGACGACCCATTTCTCAGCTACTTTTGAAATTATTGGTAAAATACTTATTGGCCGATAATTCTCAGATTTTGTCTTGTCCCCAGCCTTAAAGACTGGGGTGACCCTAGCAATCTTCCAGGTTGATGGTACCATTCCTTGTTTTATGGAAAGATTCACAAGATGTGCAATTGGGTCAGCAAGAGCCTCTTTATGGGTCTTCAAAAAGTCACTAGTAAGACCATATGTATCTCTCGCCTTTGAATTTTTTAGAGATGAGATTGTTCTTATTACCTCTGGGACAGATATTTCTTCTATGTTAAATATTGGCTTGCTTGCATCAACAGGATTGTGAGGAATCTGTGTGCGTTTAAAGTGCTTTTGTCAGTTCCTCAACTGAGCTAATGAAAAATCTGTTGAGTTCATTTACAATGGTGTCTAGATTGTTAATTAGCTCACCATTTACCTGGAGTTGTAAATCGCTCAGATAGTTAGACTTGTCCCGCCTTAATAATTTATTTAGATTATTCCATATTAGCTTTCCATTGCCATTTGCCCGTTTTATTGTCTCAATATAATATTCTGCTTTCGATTTGCGAGTCATCCTTAAGACTTTATTTCGTAGTGATGTAAAAATGTGTCTGTCACTTGTAGTTCTTGTTTTTAGAGATTGCTTTAAGGCATTATCTCTGTTTTTCATTAATTTTATAATTTCGTTGTTCACCCAGGGCAGATCATTTTTTTGTTGCTTGGATTTACCTTTTTTTGTAAAGTGAGTATGTTTTCCTCAAGCACAGGATAAAATTGTGATCTGACAAGCCAGATAATAGATTAAAAGTTTTGGAAATTCTTTCAGGTTTATTAGTAAATATTAGGTCAATTGTTGTATTTGACGTGTTTGTTATTCTTGTCGGTCCTTTTATAATTTGCGTCAAGTTGTGCTTGTCTGTAAGCTGTTTCATTTTTTTCTTATCTGATTTGATGTCCCAGTTTATGTTAAAATCGCCAAGAAGGATGATTTCTTTTTTGGAGCTGCAATGATTTAAAATTGTCTTAAGATGGTCATAAAATACATCCTTTGCTGAAGGAGGTCGATACACACAAATTACAGTAAAAGACATTGCAGAACAAAGTGATATATTTAGACCAATACACTCAACATTAACTTCTTTAGGCCACTGTATTAATTCACATTTAAACTTGTCTTTGACATAGATTAATATTCCCCCTCCTCGCCCTATTCCCCTGTCTTTTCGAAATACATTATAACCTGGGATACTGATAGCTGCTGTAGATGATGCTTGTGTCAACCAACTTTCAGATATTCCAAGTATATCAATGTTAGAGTCACTCAATAAATGTTCCATTTGCTCCGTTTTGTTAACAATGCTGCGAATGTTAACATGCCCCAGTAGAATTCCACTTGGTTTGGATCTTGAGTCCCAAATGGTTTTGGCAGTATTAAGAGTTTTAAAGAAATGCATTTTATGTTGCTTCTTAATTGCCGGATTTAGTGAATTTAGTTTTTTCTTTGTTAGATGAGTTACCTGAGGTTGTAGCACGCGTGGACAATCTCCATGTTGTGGTAGTTGTTGCTCATTTTGGCCAGATAGAGATGGAGAAAGCCTGACCTGGTGTGGTGGAAGATGTGGTGAAGGCCTGGTCTGGTGTAGCTGTGGCTCAGCTAGCAGTGGTGGTGACCCAGCTGGTGGTGGTGAGAGCCTGGCCTGGTGTGATGGTTGCCCAGCTAGCAGTAGACCTGATAGTGGCGCTTTATGTCTATATGTTTACACCTCCGTCTGTTTACAGGGTTTTTGGCAAGAGCAATTGTTCCCTGATTGTCCTCATGTACTATAGTTTGTGTGTACTTGTAGTTGTCTATACCTCCCAGTAACTGCTCTAGGTATAGGCACTCCTGTATGGTTGTTCCATATATTCCGCCTCACACGTGGATAACGCAACAGTAGGTTGCTTTCTAGTCTTCCACGAAACCAGGGAGCTGTTTTGACTAAGGCTCACACAGTATCCCGTGGTACTGCGTCTGTCACTGGTATCAGCCGCCCAGTCGGCATCACTGTAGGCCTGTATACCTAGCTTCTCACTGTCGTTTCTCCTAAAACTCTTTTTCTGCAGTGCCTTTGAGATACCTTAGAACATGTTTCACAGTGATCCACTGCTCCTCTGTAGGCTCAGCAAAGTACCGTGATAACCAGCTCACTACAAAGCTTAAGTCTGGTCTGGTACAAGTCGTCAAGTATATAAGACTTCCTACAGCCTCCCTGTACACCCTGTCATCTTCCATCTTTACTGCATCCTCAGTATACTCTAGCTTTTGCTCACAAGGTGTTTCTCTGGCCCTACAGTCTTGCATATTAAAACGCTGCAGTATCTTGTTAGTGTACCTTTCCTGTGTCATCTTTATACAGCCATCTGACTGACTGAAATCGATACCTAGAAAATATTTGAGTCTACCCAAATCTTTCATTTTAAACTTTTCTGCAAGCATCTCTTTCACGTTTTTCAGTATCTCTCTATTGCTTGCTGCAACGATCAAGTCATCGACCCATATGATTATGATGACCTTCCCATCATTTGATTCTTTGGCATAAACACAGTGGTCAGCTGGGTTTTGTGTGAACCCATCCTCAGTTAAACAATCGTGCAAAACCCTATTCCAATTTCGCCCGGATTGTTTGAGACCATAAAGGGATTTCTCTAGCTTATAGACTATACCCTCTTTCTCTTGATAACCCTCTGGTGGATTGATGTAGATCTCATAGTCTATGGGAGCGTGCAAGTACGCTGTTTTCACGTCCATTTGGTGAAGGAGTAAATTCTCCTGTGCTGCTTTCTGTAGCACCACCCTTAGATCGAGATTCGAGATTTCTTTTATTGTCATTTCAAATGAAACGAAATGCCGTTTCTCGCTAGTTCATCATACAGTGTTTAAAAAAATAAATAATTAAAAATTATCAGACTCTCATAAAACAACAAGCAAACACAGACATATCAATAAAAACAGACATCAGTCTGAATAAAGTGCTGAAAGAATGTTCAGGAGTGTCCTTGACAGTTTCCTGTCAGTCTGTAGTACCCAAGTTAATGGTGGTGGGGGGGTGTTTGTGTGTGTGTGTGAGGGGGAGGGGGAGGGGGCACAGTCCATTCAGGAGCCTTACAGCCTGTGGAAAAAAGCTGCTCAGCATCCTGCTGGATCTGCAGGGAAGGCTCCTGTATCTCCTCCCTGATGGCAGGAGGGAGAACAGGCTGTGTGAGGGATGGTGAATGTCCTTAATGATGGCGATGGCTCTGCGAGTGCAGCGTTGCTGGTAGACCACCATCAGCAGAGGGAGAGGGACACCAATGATCCTGCTGGCCGTCTTCACTATCCTGTTTAGCTGCTGCTGTTCATAGGCCTTGCTGCTCCCGAACCAGGAAGTGAAGCTGTAGGTGAGGATGCTCTCTATGGTGCCCCTGTAGAAGGTGGTGAGATGAGGAGGGGGGAGACCAGCTTTCCTGAGTCTCCGGAGGGAGTGGAGCCGCTGCTGGGCTTTTTTGATGACTGCTGTGGTGTTGGTGTTGGAAGTCAGGTCGTCGGCCAGGTGGACTCCAAGGAACTTGACGCTGCTGACCCTCTCCACAGCTGCCCCAGCCACGCTCAGCGGTGTGTGGTGTTGTTTGCCAGCCCTCCTGAAGTCGATCACCATCTCCTTGGTTTTCTCCACGTTGAGAACGAGGTTGTGGGACCTGCACCATGTTGTGAGCTGCTCCACCTCCATCCGGTATGCAGACTCATCGTTATCACTGACGAGACCCACCACTGTTGTGTCGTCTGCGAACTTGATGACGTGGTTGGTGCTGTATCTGGCAGTGCAGTCATGGGTGAGCAGGCTGAATAGCAGGGGGCTTAAAACACAGCCTTGGGGTGAGCCTGTGCTTACTGCTATTTTCCGTGATGTTTTGTTGCCCACTCTGACAGTCTGCTGCCGCCGCGTCAGGAAGTCCAGGACCCAGTTGCAGGTGCCAATATCCACCTCCAGCAGTCTCAGCTTTTCCACCAACTGTTGTGGAATGATGGTGTTAAACGCTGAGCTGAAATCGATGAAGAGGATTCTGGCGTAGGTGTTTTTCTTTTCTAGGTGTGACAACGTGAGGTGGAGTGTGGTGGAGATAGCATCCTCTGTGGAGCGGTTGGTTCTGTAAGCAAACTGTAAGGGATCCAGGTTTGCAGGGAGACAGCTCTTAATGTGCTGCATGACCAGCCGCTCAAAGCACTTCATTACTATGGGTGTTAGGGCCACAGGGCGGAAGTCATTTAGGCAGGCTGGATTCGGCTTTTTCGGGACTGGGATGATGGTGGCACTTTTGAGGCAGGTGGGTATTATGGCCTGGGCGAGCGAGGTGTTGAAGATGTCTGCAAATACATCCTTCAGTTGCTCTGCACAGTCCTTCAGAACACGCCCCGTGATGTTGTCTGGCCCAGCAGCTTTGCGTGGGTAGACGCTGGCAAAGGCCCGCTTCACCTCAGCTGCAGACAGCTGAAGCATGTGGTCGCTGGATGATGGCGGGAGCATCTGTACCTGGGTGTTGTTGTTTGCCTCAAAACGTGCATAAAAGTCATTTAGTTCATCTGGTAGAGAGGGGTTGTTTAAGCACATCCGCAGGGGGGGGGGCTTGTAGTCGGTGATGGTCTTAAATCCCTGCCACAAGCGGCGTGCGTCTTTGTCGCTTGTGAAGTGGCTGTCTAGTTTGTGTGTATACAGCCGCTTCGCCTCCCTGATCCCCCGGGTCAGATTTTTATTTGCCAGTCTGTATGCTACTATATCCCCAGATTTATATGCAGCATCCCGTGCTCTCAACAGTGAACAGACTTCCCCTGTTAGCCTTACACTTGTCAGGTCTGCCGTGGGTGAAAATGTCTCCCCATAGTCTACTCCCATTCTCTGGCTGTAACCCTTGGCTACGAACTGTGCTTTGTATTTGTCTTTTCCATCTACATCAGTCTTGATAGAGTAAACCCATCTACCCCCCCACTGTTTTCTTGCCTATTGGTAGTGCTGTCGGGGTAAAGGTCTTGTTCTCATTTAAGGACTGGATTTCCTCATCCATGGCTTTTACCCATTCTTTTGAGTTAGCTGACCCCATTGCTCCACCAAATGTCTGTGGGATGCCACACACCGCTCTGCAGCAGTAGTCTACCGTGATATGAACCCCGTCACTATCACCGTCTTCAGTCATGAAGTCGTCTAAGTAACTTGGTGTTCTTCTTTCTCTAGTTGGATACCTCCTACTCTCGGGTTCACCACTATTATGGTCACTATAGACCTTGTTACTGTACCTGGACTATCACTATGTGCACTTTTACTCCGTAACACTTGGCTCTGATGCACTTTCTGTACTCCTACTGACCCCCTGTGTGGTCTCACTAGTCCTGGGTCTCACACTGTCATAGCCATCGCTTGGATCTGGCTCACCTGTCTGTGTCTGTTTTTTCACAGCTGCCTTGCTCACAAACTTCACTAGCCTGTGTTTTTGTACTTTGTTTTGTATCTGGATGATACACTAAATACGCTGGGCTGTTCTTGTCATGACCTACAAAACGCCCCTGGTCACATCTGGAATCAAGTTTTCCCTTGTCCTGTTTGTACGTGTAACATACAGACCCAAACTTTTGCATTTTCGATACATTAGGCTTCTTGTCTGTCAGCAGCTCATAAGGAGTCTGCCCTGTACGCCTGTTAAAGCACCTGTTGCGTACTATTGCTGCTGTTGTATTGTACTGCGTAGTGCCATAGCTGCATTGGTAGCGCACTTTCAACTATCATGCATCTACCCATCTCAAAAAGAATACGCCAACCCCTCTCTGCAGTTCCGTTCTGGTGTGGGGAATACGGAGCTGACGTTTCATGCCTGATCTTGTTTTACCTCAACAGTGCTTGGAAATCACCGCACGTAAACGCAGTTCCGTTGTCGGATCTTATGCACCTCACCTCACCATAAGGGGATACATCTGCAAGGAACTTTTCCGTAGCCTGCACTGTGTCACTTTTCTTCTTTAGAAAATATACAAACACTGCGCTTGAGTAATCGTCAGTAAATGACTGCACATATTTGTAACCATCTATGGACTCTGTGGCTACAGGACCTGCAAGGTCTGTGTGTACCATCTGTAAGGGAGCCTTTGCTCTGGTATCAGGGTCTCTATTTCTGGTATGGGCAAACGTTCCCTGAATACACACCTCACACTCTTGTTCAGGTCTACCCGTTTTGCCCTTGATCTGCATACCTTCAACAACATTCTGCAACTTAAGAACATCGTCATAGTTACGGTGGCCTAATATATCTCATGCCATGTCTGTATGTCGTGACATGCATTACACTTATCATTAGACTCAGCTTCACTATGCAAATAATACAGCCTGCCATATACATGAATGTTAAATCTGGTACCGTTTCTGGTTATCAGGGTGTTTTTATCTTCTTTAAAGACAACCGTAGCCCCACTCGTAGTCGCTGCCTTCACTGAGAAGATGCCGTCTGCCAGCTCGACACTGTGCATTTCTGGCCTGAATGCACAGTCGAAACTCTTGAACATGGTTATGTCTGTGATGATATGAGAAGTAGCGCTCGTGTCCACCATCAGGCCCCTCTCCTGGATGCTGCGTGCCGGCTGCCGCTGGTTACCGATCCCTCCGTCTCTCATCTTGAACACGTAGTCCTCGTCGGCGTCTTCTGAGACTTTACTCGCGCCATCCTTTTTGTCCTTATCCTTACGCCTACACGTGGTGTCTTTGTGTGTGTCACTTCTGCAAAAACGACACCATGTCTTCTGTCGACATCCTTTCGCTCGGTGGCCTCTGGTGCCGCACTTGAAGCACACCATCTCTGTGCCGCCGTCTGCTTTTCCCTTGAGTCTTCATCACACTGTCGCTCGATTCGGCTGCTTTTATCTTCTCTGTCTCTTCAAAACGACGTCATTTAGTCTTGAATTCTGCGAACGTGGTGTTATCGTCTGTATGAGCCACGTGTATTGTGAATGGCTTCAAATTCTCAGGCAATCCCTTTAAAACCATAGCCACTAGCAGGCCGTCGCCTAACGTTTCACCTGCGTTCCGCAGTGCTGTGATGGCGGTTTCTGCTCTGATTATATAGTCCATTACACTTTCATCGTTTGCCTTCTGAAGCGATGTCAACGTGGTGTACAAGACAACTCCTGGGCTCATAACCTGTTGAGTTATGCTACACTGTTGTTGCAGCTAGCGTTGTATTCGGAAGAAAAGAGTGGACGATTACTAGTACTATTAGTTCTTGTCGGGTCTAACCTGGGAGTGTATAGGTGTTTCGCTGTCTGTCACATGCTCAGCAGAACCTGCTTCTAGAGCATGGATCTGTCTTACCCTGTAACACTCAAACTTACTTTTGAGCCCTTTGGCTTTTGATGTGGTATTCTTGTGGGAAGCTTTTTATGACTTGAAGGTGTCTCATCAGTATTATGGCCCAGGAGAGAGCGGTGGCTGTGCTTGAGCCTGCTAGAGAACACTGTACTACCAGATGACCAGGCGGTGCTTGAGCCTGCTAGAGAACACACTGTACTACCAGATGACCAGGCGGTGCTTGAGCCTGCTGGAAAACACACTGTACTACCAGATGACCAGGCGGTGCTTGAGCCTGCTAGAGAACACTGTACTACCAGATGACCAGGCGGTGCTTGAGCCTGCTAGAGAACACTGTACTACCAGATGACCAGGCGGTGCTTGAGCCTGCTAGAGAGCACTGTACTACCAGATGACCAGGCGGTGCTTGAGCCTGCTAGAGAACACTGTACTACCAGATGACCAGGCGGTGCTTGAGCCTGCTAGAGAACACTGTACTACCAGATGACCAGGCGGTGCTTGAGCCTGCTAGAGAACACTGTACTACCAGATGACCAGGTGGTGCTTGAGCCTGCTGGAGAACACTGTACTACCAGATGACCAGGCGGTGCTTGAGCCTGCTAGAGAACACACTGTACTACCAGATGACCAGGCGGTGCTTGAGCCTGCTGGAGAACACACTGTACTACCAGATGACCAGGTGGTGCTTGAGCCTGCTGGAGAACACTGTACTACCAGATGACCAGGTGGTGCTTGAGCCTGCTGGAGAACACTGTACTACCAGATGACCAGGCGGTGCTTGAGCCTGCTGGAGAACACTGTACTACCAGATGACCAGGTGGTGCTTGAGCCTGCTGGAGAACACTCTGTACTACCAGATGACCAGGCGGTGCCGCCATTTCCTCAGAGAACTCAAAGGGGCCATGATCAGGCCCAGGAGGGATATATAGATCTTTCCAGAAGTGTGAGCGGCCAAAGATGAAACCTCAGAGATGGGACAGAAGCAGACATGGGACAGAAGCAGACTGATATCTACTTGTCCAATTTCAGCCAAGATATCAAGATGGATGTATCTTTCTAACAGAAGACTTGTGCAAACAGTTACAGTCTCTATAAAGACACCTTTATCTTCTGTTCAGCTGTCACATACCTAATATCAATACTAGTAGCAGTGTTAAAGGGAAACACTTGTTACAACAGGCTGTTTTTTTAAAGAACAGTTTTTATTTACCCACTGTAAATACTGCAAGTTCAGTTGAGACCAAAGTCACTTTTATCGCCATGTGATAGAACGGATAAAGACACAAAGAGTAATAAAATTGTTAGGCACACCCCCACCCCATCAATCTAATATCCATTGTAACTTGAATGTTAGTTCAAGTCAGTAAGGAAACTGTGAATCAGTTCTCCATTAGCTGATTTCAGGAAAAGTGGATACGTACTATCATGACTGTTCTGAGATATGATGGTGGTTTATTGTGCTTCAGTTGATGTCCGCCTCTTTCTCCTGGTGAAAGGAGCAAAAGTTACATTTATTGTTGTGGGGAATACATGTAATACACTATAAGGTGTTTCTGGTGTTGAATGTCGTCTTTTCGGGACATTATAGCTATATTATAGGCACATTCATCAAGTGTGAAAGGGGAATGTTATGAATGTACCGTTCTAAAGACCTCCCCACTCACTCAGGAATTCTGGCCCACCCTTACCTCACTCAGGATCAACAATCCACACATCTGCCAAGTGTGAAGGGAAATTCTGACGGTACTGTGTAGTTTGAATAGTCAAGATGCCGGCTTAATACAATTGATTTAGTACAGTTAGTACAGTACATTAGCAAACATAGTACTCTGGACCCGTCATCAGACTGGATGTTCCTGTTTCTCTCAAGACAAGCTCACTCCTCACTCTGACTACGGCTAAGTGAGTGACTGACTCGTGCACCTTGTCCACCCATGCGGATTGTGTGATCATCTCAGGTGACCAGACGAGCGGCGTTG